>OY987327.1:182732760-183022258 GCA_963920685.1 Polydrusus tereticollis | reverse complement strand
CTGCCGCCCTTACGTTGGTACAGCTAGCTGATGTACACTCTTACAAGGTTATAATAACTTATACCGCCGATTAGACAAACTTGCATATCTGATGTGGGTTTAAGGTGCATCAAGACCTTTCATATCTTAAATTTATTTAGTTTATATCGAAGGTTTCGCCGCGAAAATGGTCAATCTATGAGTTTATATACCTAACCTAACCTAAAACATTAATTTTCACCCATTTTCAAGAAATTTATACTCGGCAGGGCTATACCGCTCGATGGGAATATTTTACCCCTACAGAATAATTTGGTTAACCCCACCATAGACCGCCTTTTAAACGGGTCGGAATGGCTAAACCCGAAACGGAAGAGCTAAACCCGAAATTGGAATGGCTATCGCCGATCGGAAGGAGTATGCCACTTAATGTGCTAAAAATGGCAGGGCTTTACCCCCTTAGTAGTACATATATATATATATACATACATTGCTTGAAATATAGAAAATATAATTTGGTTTAATAAGTGAGAAAACCGTACAATTCTAAAATATATGTTATTTCTGCGCGTGCAATGAGAGTTATGTCAAATAACTTTTGTTAAGTTATTTCATCCCGATTGAAATATTGTCAGATAATAGTCGACATAGTCGCTGAAGTAAACAAATAAATCAGCTGACTGTATGCCGGGGGGAAATTCGTCAGCTGATGTGTTTTAATAGACGAGCAGAGCTCACACCTACATATCGCGCCACACATTTCACTGCGTCAGCTGACGGTTTTTCCACCGACATATACACAGCTGACGATTTTTTTTATTCAAAGAATTATGTAAACTATCATCTGACAAATTTTCAATCGGGATGAAATCACTAAAAATAATTTTTTTTTTCATGTTCGTATGAGCAGCTGACGTATAATCCACCGCGTTACAGCCAGCTGACGTTTTTTTTTCACTTCAGTATTATAATAACTATTGACTCACGAATTTTAAACCGGGATGAAATAAAAAAATTTGTTTTTTTTTTTAACGTGATTTCGTGGCTGCCGTTGGCCCACCCACCGCTGGTGCCGCAGCTGACGTGCACGAGGCTTCATGACACAACTGCCTGAATCATTCCACAAATTATCGGTCGAGATGAAATGATCGACCTCAATCTGCTACTGGCTCCCGGGCTATTGTGCGCTATACCCATTTGGGTTCTTATTGTTATTGCTGGTATTTTAATTTATTTGATTTATATAATTTTGAAAATTGCGTTTAACAATAAATTAATTTTATGAGAAATGTTCCTATGTTAGGCCTCTTAAATTGAATGGTAAATTAGAGGTATGTACAGGTAGCATGAAAGAACTCCTAGAGAATGCTACCTTTTATGTAATGTTGATGATTTTTAATTTTTACTATTTTTGTAACTTGCTTCATAATAAATATTTTTCTATTCTATTCTATATATATTGGTATATATCTATTTTTAATGTAGCAAAGTAGATAGTGTAGAACTTGAACACCGGTTATAGAGTTATATTTCTGTACTACAGTTTTGCTTGTAGTTTTACAATATAATAGTTTTAATATACAATATTTTATATTTTGATTTTTAAAGACCATCTACCCTCTATCATTACCTAACCAGTTAAACTATCAATAATGCACGACAAACATTTAAAATTACTATAGTTTTACTATAACATAAGAGACTGATAATTCAGCACACTATTCTGTATAAACAAACTAACATTATTTCCATTAACACCAATAATTCTGACTAAGAGTAAATAGAAAGGAATACATTTCGAAGAAAACTTCTTTTCCCGCGCCTAACGTAGAACATGCGCAGTGGCCAAGGTTTATATAACAACGTGGCAACACCGAGGATTGGCCTGGGGGATTTAGACAATTGTTTTCTCATTGCATAGGTAAGTGTCTTCACACTGACACGCAAATATCGATCGGTTGTTCTTCCAAGCGGCACACGACTAATTAAATTGACAAAAGCCACCTATTCCCTTTAATCGTGCACTACCTTGCCATATTTCTATGCCATCTCGTTATCAAAATTAAGAGGATAAAAAGAAATTTTGAATAATGTTGAAATTATATTAAAATACTTTCAGTTTCTTAAATATATTATTTATTTTCAATGAATATATTTAATTTCAGGGTTGCCTTGCTAACAAATATTAAATTATAATTAAGTAACAGTATGTGGCAACATCGTAAACCGCGGAATATTTTTTGGCCGCATGCTTTCGGTAACTACAGATAAATGTGTCGAGCTATATTATGTGTTGACATTTTATCGATAGCTACAACACTACAAAAAATAACGACATCGATCTCAAAATGAAAATATCGATATAGCATTGACTCCCTACTTCCAGAAGTTAACCCTCCCCAGTCATTTCGACAAAGAATTTCTGCTGCTTTTTTGAAGTGGAAAAGCCGTCTGCGTTCACGGTAGATAAGATTTTTATTCGAATTTTATTGTGTGATTCTCTCCCTAATGCCTTGTACAATATGACCTAATGAAGGAAATGAGTTGGGAGGTGGTGAGATTGAGACGCCGCCACAATGTTTTATGGTTTATTATGAGGAAATAGAATTTCCGAAGAAAAAAAGTATTTTTGTTAGTATCCTCCATTACAGAAACATTATCTGTGAATAAGCTAAGTCGGGTTTATTTTGTTTTTTTTAAGGATCTGGGCCGTTTAGGCCTAGATTTAAAAAAAAAGCTAACACTAACTACTAAATACCTTCTAAAAATGCCATTAAAAAATTGTTTTATCTACAAACACTTTTAGAAGACTTTTTAAAGTTTGTGTCTAAAATGTCATTTTATGACACTAGTGTCAAAAGTGCATTACTTCACATTACTACAAGGACCTTCTTAACTTCTATCATTAACATTTAACTTTAATTGTACAATTTGAGCAACCAAAAATATGAATTTCTTCTGCAGTTCCACTGATCAGGGTTTTGTTGTCATTTTGTATGCATGTGGAGGGAATAAAAACGATAGTACTGAACGACGACGTAGTAAGAAACCTTTTGGCAATTCTCTTCTTATTTTCCAGTGAGTTTTCAATAATATATCCTTTTGCCACTGTTGAGGACTTCCATCCACCGTACATTTTTATAGTTCTCAGACCCGCACCAGAATCTGCCAGTCAAGTAGCCGAAGAGCGACGGAAGCCGTGACCAGTGTCAAGCTTCGGATCCGGGAACTTCAAGAATTCTGCTATAACAGCAGACATTTTACCGAAACTATTGATACCAACTGGATCATTTGTTATTCATATATTTGATAAAAATTCGACGATGTCCGATGACGATATCTGCTGGCCAAAGAGCTCTGTATTTTCTGTACAAATTCAAATAAATGGCTTAACTCAGTAAAAGTTCGCGGAA
Organism: Polydrusus tereticollis; assembly: GCA_963920685.1. NCBI lineage: Eukaryota > Metazoa > Arthropoda > Insecta > Coleoptera > Curculionidae > Polydrusus > Polydrusus tereticollis. Next base: position 183,018,866 of record OY987327.1, on the reverse strand, counting down.
CCTTAGTGTTTGTATCTGGAATGTTTACCACAAATGTAGTATCTAAATTCTCGATGTTGTCGATTGTCACGTGGTACAGCTCTTCTCTGCGACAAGCACTAAATCTACCCAATATAGTGGCTACCTTCATAGCCTGATAAATTTCTCAGGCTTTTCGACAGAATTATATACTCTTTAGGTTGTTAGCCTTCTATTTTTTGCTTTAAAAAAGCGACAAGTTTATAATCTATATTGCAATTTAATTTTACCAGGACTTTAATCATTGAGTAGTGAGACCAAAGAGATGACTTCCATACCTTTCATTTCTCTTCAAAATATGCGAGAAATATAGTTTCATTGTATTTTCGATAAACGGCTTTTATATCGCACCACTGCAGAATTTTTCCATAAGCAATTTCGTACTGTTCCTTTGACTTTTTCGGTAATAACTTAAAGGTAGCTCTACTAGCTGCCTTATTTATCGCTTTCTTTCATATTATCCATCAAAAATCGCAGAAATTCAAAAATAACGCTTTTTACAAGTTATTGACAGCGAGTTTTTCCGCAACTAACAACATGCCATAAATTTTAAATTTGGTAGAATAGGTATTAATTTTTTTGTTCATTTTAGTGTCTGGTTTAATAGTGTCTGTAGATAAAATATTATATGATGAGGTGTTAAAAGTGTATTTATTTTGTTCGAAGGGTTGGGGATCACTCGCTACTCTCGTTATCCAATTTTCCTTCGCACAAAATAACTATTAATGGGAGTTATGCGACTGTTATTACTTACAGATAATTTGGGGTTTAATGTCATGCCCCTAAAGCTCAAATTATCAATGTCTTGGTAGTGATAACAGCCACATAACGTCCTTGACAACAATTGTATCCTTAGAATATCTTATAGTAAGAGTTACCAGGACATTTGATAATTTGGACCTAATGCTCAAAGGATCAACGTTCTGTTATTGATATCAACTACATAACTTTCATGACAACAATTGAAGTGCTTTACGTGCCAAAATGCCAAAATCAAAAAAGTGCCAGAAAACACAGAAAACTGCTTTATACCCAAAAATAAAAGATCTGTATGTGTTTTTATTAATATTTCTCTTTATTAACCTACACAAAGATGCATTAAAATAATATTGTGATATCAATACAATAGAAAAAGGTTTTTTTATAGGTGATGAACACAAAAAGTACCGAAATGATCTAAGTTCGTATATAAAGGACTTTTAAAACGATTCAATAACATAGGTAATAATTATTATAAATATACAATAGATGTAAAAAATCACTGTTTTCCTCATGAATAACTTCCAAGCATAGCAGCAAGGCAAGCAAAGTCTCTTTTCTTCTTCTTATTTATTTGCTGGACACCAACTAAGGTCAAGAGCTTCTATTTTTTTGTATGATATAAGGTTTCCACTCAACTCAGCTTTCTTGTTGATTGGGATCTTTCCCTTTGTTACTAAAGGCACTGGAATCCGTTTTCTCAATTGTATAACGCTATTAAACACACCATTAGTGCTATTCTGCTACTAAACCCAGACAACGTGCTTCAAAAGGCACTTAGATCATTTATTAGAATCCTGGATATATAGGCAACACTATCTATGAACGCATTCTTTTTACGAATAGACTGTAATTGTCATTTAGATTGCATTACATTGGCGTTGGCACATAGAACATAAAAATAGAAAGAAAATCTGTTTCATATTTTGGTGCATATATCACTTAGCTTGACTACTCCTCGATTATTCCAATATTACATTGCATCTTTAGAAAATATCAATAATCTACGGATCGATGGAAGATATCTTGCAACTAGCATTTGATTGCATTTTCCGGTTTTAAAAGTGTCCCAAGCCCAAAAGCAAATGTTATACTTTCCTACATCCATCCAGTAAATGACGAGATAAAATAATGTATTTGTGCATTGCATGTCAATATGTTATTAGCAGTTTTCGTCTTTGAAGATGATGTAATGAGGTTTAAAAAAATACAAAAGTTAGGATAGGATATCGGAAAAAAGTTGAACTTATTTTCACTTTGTCCGATGTCGGATGATTCAGGTAAAGTCCGTTCACAGATTTAAGAGAATGACTACCTGCCTTTAGTTATCACCCATCATAAAATTCCAGAATCCAGGTAGGGACCGTACTTGGCCGTAATTAGTTTACAAAGCCTTATTAAATAATGGGAAAAAAACAAGTAGACAAATCAGTGTTGCAAAACCAGTCATTTTAACAGTTCGTGTGAAATAAAAACGCAGCTTTGATTATCCAAATATGTGGTGTCCGTGGATTGGTGAATCTAGTATAGAACAGCCGGAGGGGGTACAGGTACAACCACAGTGCGGAAATGAAAATGGAAGACGACACTTGTCTTTAGATTCTAAAGAGAATATAAAAAATATATATACTACTTTCATAGAAGGTGAAAAGTTAGGTAATGTATTGAAGAAACAGCCACATTGACTAAAATTTCGGAAAAAAACAGTATGGAAAATTGTGAATAAACCCATCACCGAAAGGAAAAGAAGGAAAGATTCTGGGACTTGCAAAAAATTAGATTGCAGCGATAAAGATTTAGTCCGACGGAAAATTTATAAGATGTATGAAGAGAATACGGTATCAATACTGGATAATTTACTGAAAATACTTGAGATTGATAACACGGATATCAATTGTGGTAGGACAACGCTGTGGAAGTGTCTTCAACGAATCGGCTTTAAATTAAAAAAAGTCGATAAACAGCAAGTTATCATAGAATCGCAACGACTTAACGCATGGCGATTTGAATATTTGACAAAAATCGCTCAGTACAGAAGTGAGAACAGACCTATTATATACTTAGATGAAATCTGGTTTGATACCCATGATACCCCATCAAAAGGTTGGGTTGATTCTAGTGACAGGTGTAGAACAAAGGCACCATCAAACAGAGGAAAAAGAATAACCATAGTACATGCAGTGTCCGAAGATGGTTGGGTACCAAATGCACTTTCATTGGCAGCCAAGAATATAAATGACTCCTGTTTGGATTACCATAACAATACCACAGCGGAGGTTTTTGAGGATTGGTTTGTAAATAAGTTAATTCCTAATGTTTCTCCAAGTGTGATTGTTATGGACAACGCAAGTTACCACAGTAGACAGTTAAACAAGCACCCTTGTTTAAAAGATACGAAAATGGCAATACAGGAATTTATGTATCAGAATGATATATATTTTCATGAAAGTTACACTAAAAGAGAGTTACTGGATGTGCTTAAATTTCTGAACCTAGAAAAGGAGTACTACTGCGACAGCTAAGCTAAGAGTAAAAGGCATACAGTGCTAAGGCTTCCGCCGTATCACTGTATATTCAATCCCATAGAACACATATGGCATCAATTAAAATCTACCGTTAGACGTAATAATGTATCACCCACTATAAACGCTAGTGTACTGGATATTATTATTATTGAAGTGGGCAAAGTGCCTGTGAGTAGCTGGAAAAATAGTGTTTCGCATATTAAAACTGTTGAAAATTCATACATTCAAATTGGGAATATTACAGAAAGATTTATTGTTAACATAGGTGTTGATAGTGACAGTGAAAATGAATTAAATGAGTAAACTGTAGTTGCATTAATTAATTATAATATATTCTATCTAAAATTGTTTATTATTTGTGTCAAATCATCCATGCTTGAAATACAATTCAGTGCGGGCCTGTGTAGACCCCAGTCTGGTTTTAAACAGGCGTCAACACGAGTCGGTAAGTCATTCTCTTAAAACTGTAAACGGACTTTAACATTTGGTGTCAAAATATTTGAACTAATATCATTTTCGCATCATCGTACCGTCGCCGTCCGATAACAAAGGCATGCGATAATCCATCGCCGACGGCCATGTATGAATGAATCTAAGCTAAACTAAGCGAAGAGAACATCACGAACTAACCTAAGTTTTGGCAGCTACTGAGGGCGATTTTCATTTAGTTGGCAGCTATGCTTTCATGTAGAAGGAAACTAAATTGCGAAAAACTTTGCTCGACTTTGGCACAACTAGCTAAAACAACGTTAAGATTTCAATCTTTGTTTGCATATTTTCGGTTAGTTTAGTGCCTGCGGATGCATTTAAAAGTATAGCAGCTAATTTACAGGGAACTCCTCTTCAAGTAGCTTAGTTTTGATTCGCTCCCAGTAGGTAAATAATTCATTTTCCGTAACATGCAGCTGTAAATTAAACAGAAAAACCGTGCGTAGTCGAAAATTTAAAATAAGTTTAAATAAACACTTTCTAGTGTTCAGTACTTTTTTGTTCACCTAATAATAGTTAAGCACTTATGCCGTAATATTTACTTACGTATATAAGCATGCGCTACCTTTTATTAAGCCTAATAATTTTATGATGAGAACAGTATATCAGCAAAATATAAGTCCATGCTGTCCACACTGCAATAATTAAATAATCTTATTATCCATGGGATTACGCCTTGGGGAAAGGGGACCTTACGCACATTGACATGAATGGCGTGTGACCAGCCGTATGATAAAACGGGGGCGAGGATTATGAGTTCCAATATTATCTACCTGCCATTTAGCGTTGACAAATACAGGGTGGATATATTGCTGGTTTAAATAAAGGCTACAAATTTAAAAAAAAGCTGCACCTCACAGCATTTGGTATCTGTATTCTAGACTTTCATTTTTAAAGTAACATTGGGGTGGTTCTTTTGTGAAGGATCCTTGCCAGTAAAACAACAATGTGTACGTGTACTGTCCCCAGAGGATGTTGCTGTGCAAGTCAAGATATAAGATTGAGTTGCTTTCAGCTCTAACCTGTCACAACAACACCAACTTCCTGTGAGTGAACAATGGGGGCCCACGCACAGTGAAATAAACGCACAAAATTAATTAAAAGTTATTTTAATTGCAATGATGATAATGATAATATAAGTTATTTAATTAAGAAAAATGTCACTGTAAAAAGTAGGTGTTTTTAAATGGCAATTTAACAACAATTATTTCAACAGCTCATAAATATCAATAGTCGGTTGATTTACCAAATTAGACAAAATTGCAGGGTTGTTATGTTTAAAACACTTACTAGTGTTTTAAACAGATTTGTTTAAAACTGTTTAAAACATGTTTAAAACAGTGTTTTTTTTTAAGTTGTTTTTTTTGTCAAGTTTTACTGAAAATCACATAAAATCTGTTAAAACAAAAAATATTAAATTAAAAACAAAAATAGCAATATTTATATCTAACATTTAATATTAAAAGTACATTATTATAAAAACACGTTTAAGACTAGCTCTAGGTCTTAGTTTATCTACCTACCTACAGTCTGTGTACCGTGTTCCAATAACATAACCAAATAAAAAATGTAAACATATAAAAGCGCCTTATAAAAGTAACAAAAGACAAACAAACTAAAAACTAAGCAAAAATTCTCCTAGTCATTCTACTGAACTTAACTCTTGATTTGAATTAAGCTGTTTAAATATGGTTACAAGTTTCGCGGCATTTTCTGTTCCTAATCGATTTCGAAGCTTACTATGAATTATGTCAAATGTCGAGAAAAGGCGTTCGAGTCCTGCAGATGAAGCTGAATGAAGATAATAATTTAGTAAAAAATATTATTTTTTTCGATGAAGCTACGTTCTCTTTGATTAGTAATGTAGAGAGAAAAAATTGTCGTTATTGGGCAACAGAAAATCCGCATTGGATGATGAAGGTTCACAGCCAGTACCCTCAAAAAACAAATGTGTGGTGTGAAATAGTGCGCAGAGGAGTAATTGATCCATTTTTCTGTAACTGGACCAATATATCTCGAATTTCTTCAACTTAATTAATTCCGGCATTAGTGGATTTATTTTTCGAATCCATTGAACCCAGACTCCCCTGACGAAGAACTGATGTTCCAGCAAGATGGTGCTCCTCCGCACTATGCTGCCACTGTGCGTACATGTTTAGATGAAACCTTTCCCAATCGGAAGGAGAGGACCTATCGAATGACCTGCTAGATCGCCAGGCCTAACTCCGCTGGACTTCCTTTTGTGGGCTTACCTCAAATCGAAAGTGTGTATTGACCGACCAAACAATTTGCAAGAGTTGAACGAGATGATCTGAAGGAAAATGCTTGTGATAACTCCGGAATTGGTTGAAAACGTGCAAAGAGAGTTTATTGATTATGTTGGATATTGTCAAGCTATAAATGGCGCACATTTTCAACATTTAATTCAATTTGTTGTTCTGTTATTTTTAAAAAGCGGGTCTTACTAGGTGGATTTTTTTATTCAAACCTTAAATTAATTTTGGATGCGATTAAAACACGTTTTAAACATGTTTAAAACTTGTTTTTTTTCATGAACAGTTTAAAACAAAAAAAAAAACAGTTTTAAACAAAAAAAACATGTTTTTTTCAACCCTGCAAAATAGTAAAAGTATGATATCGGTTGAATTATCATTATTATAGGGCAAAAGTTGTAACTCTTTTACATTGCGCTTTATATGTCTGAGTAACTAAGATAAATCACTTATAATGTTGAATAATACTGTAAAAATGTTGAACAAAATAGCTTAAGGCTGTGTTTGAAAAAAAAAAGAAGTTACCTTGTTGTACGCAAGAAATTACATTTGAGTGTAAGTATGTCATAAACAAACAAAATCACTACGATATTTGCAGTATACAGTAAAAAAAAGGTACTTATTAGCAAGGTCCTCCTGAGGTTAGCTGATTCCCTTAAGAATTGGCCCCTTGCTGCTGCTTAGTAACGTAAAGTAGCTCAAAAAATCGAGGCCCGAAAACCCAGGGGTCCAATCCGATCTTATAACCTAAATTAACCTAACGCTAATCTGAAAAATTAGCAATTGGAAAGCGGCAAGGGACGCTGGTCTAAAAACCTAATGAAGTTTCAGGTTATGTAGCAAAAACTTCCAATATATCGATCATCTATAAAAATATAGGTTCTAACCTTACCCAATAGGTGCCTTAATCAGGATTAGGTGTGAAAAACCCAAAGATGGCAAAAGATGTTCCTATTTTTCTCTCAAGGCTAAGGTAGGTGATCAGTCTGCAGAGTATAATTTTACCGAATGACCCAGATAACAATCAATCCGTCAAATCTAAAAAACCCATAGCAAAAATCACAGAGAATAATCAAAATTTGAGCCAACACAACTTAAAATGAATAGCGGTTTTGCGCAAGGAGGTAGAATTACGACTACGACCATTACAAAAAAAATAATTAGAACATACCTAAAAGTAACAACATTCCGAGAGTCTGAACGTGCTCAATTTAGTTTCATTATACTCATACTTATCATAGGAGTGCGTTCACAGTCACACCTTGTGGAAGAGAACAGTAACAGCCGTTCACATTGAAACGGTGACATTCCCCGGACTTCCCTATTCACCAAATAGTTGCCCAAGGCTAACTTCAATCATCCCTTGCTTTCGAACTCTTTAAAACTTAAAGGTAACTCGTTCTGGTGGGATGCCTAAATGCCAAATGCAAACGACATCCAAATAAAATCTTTCTGTTGGCTGTTTCGTTACCGGTTTTTATACTACCCAAACTAGGATAGGATAAAACAGTAATTCTCATAGTTTTGAACGTTATCTTTCAATGAAATCGTCAATGGTTCTGAAAGGGGCCCGAATGTAAGTTTAAGAAAAAGTAACAAAAATCTCTCAGTCGTCATCCTCAATGTATATCACAAAAAAACTACACATGTTTCGCCCGTACGAGAATCTCCAGGCCTGAAATGACTTTAAAGAAAAGTTATTTGGTCTGGCCTGGTGATATTGTTATTGTTAAAGCCATTTAAGGCCTGACGATGTCCGCACAGGCGAAACCTTATTTGTTTGCAATCAAAGTGTTACAGGTATTAAAATTTCTCTAGGGTAACATATAAATAACCCTTCCTCTATCGTTCCCCTATTCTATTACCCAAGGGAATGAATGTGAAGGCGCTCTAGTGTATGTGTAGATACCTATGATGGTGCATCCCCACCAAAAAAAAAATATATACAATTTCTGTCTTGGAGCCTTGGTGAAGTGAAATTATGTGACTTCGGGGCAGATTCCTATTGCCAATTAAACATACCTACCTACATTGTTTAAAAATATTTATCGCTCATGTGAGTATTTCTTTTAGGTAAACGTCTGACAAACTAAAGGAGCTATGTTTAAACTCTGTTTTTAAGTATAAATGAGTGCACACAATTTTTTTGATTCGATAGGTAAATTAATTAAAGAGCTTTGTTAATAACATACTGCAACGTAATTAACAATAAAATAAGCTTATTTACATACGACTTTTAAATTATTTGTACAATTACATCCATCTAACAGTCACCAGATCCAATGCTTTAAAAGTAAATAGGTAAGAGGGGTTATACGTAAATGTCAACTCTCTTCCGTTAATAACATTATTACCTGGTACTATAGGTTTGGTTTATACTAAAGTTTAGTTAAACTGCGTTTCTTCTTTTCTAGTTTTGTATCGAGTTTAAACTAGATGACTTAAATTTCAAATGACCCATAATATTTCCCTGATATGTGTGGATTTTAAGAACAACGAACTAACTGAACTATATACATACATAATTATAGTCAATAGTAGATTGCCTTAATGAAAATGTACCACACCTATGTAGCAAGGCGTCAGTAATTCTATATAATTAATGAATTGCTTAGTTACTTCGTAACTTCGCATATCGATTTTCAAATAGTTGTCCTGATATGCTTTATCTGTGTTGTGTTCCCTTCCAAAACAAAGCCTCTAAGAAGCTCAAAACAATAAGCCATTTATCAAAAAGCAGACAAAGAAATCGTTCTGAAATGCCAACGTCATGTTTTGTGCGCTCCAAACATTCTTGAGATTTGGCGCTGGCGAATAAATACATCAGAGAAATATGTATTAAGCAGACCAAGTAATTCTTATTGACATGATGTTTAAGGTAGGTTGGTTGGCTCAATGATCAATGCTCTCAAGAATCATTGGGTTGACTTCAGGAGGATAATATTTATACCAGTAGCGTACGGTAACGTCGGTTTTGAGGGGACAAGCGCCGCGGCTAATTTGCTGCTGGCAAGCAGTTTCTAGTTCCGTTCAAAGTTCAACAGACGCGATCGCGAACAGCGCTTCTCGGCCATCGAAAATCACGATATCACTTGTCTATTCCGTGTACCTATTACCTATTACCAGGTATACCTTATTCTAGGTCCGCTAGCACTGTCACTGTTTCGGTGATATTTCTTATTCGAGTTGCCCGGTATCCCTACCTGACCTAAAACGATCTAAATAATGACTCTAAAGTGGAAATTTTGAATTTAAATTCCAATTTTCGATTAAAGATTTGAAAATTTTATATTTTTAAGTTTAAACTGGAAATATTACGTTCAACTTTAACCCCTAAACTTAGAACTTCATATCGAAATTTTGATTTAAATCTTGAAATTCGCTGAATGACACGACAAAATGTTAAGTTTTGAGATTTCAACATTATTTAGGTGTTTATTGCTGATTGTTTTTTTTTTAAATTTATTATTGACGTTTCTCCGCATTTGTAGATTTTTATACAACAATCAATTGTTATACAATAAAAAGAGGTGTCCATATTTCTGTATGAGGCCTAAATTTAATAATCAAGCAAGAAATAAAATTACATGTTTCGTTCTTAAGGCCAAAAACTACCTAAAGACCGCTACCGACTTACTACAGACCTAAAAAGATGTTTATTCATAACAATAAATAATCAGTGAGACAACCCCATTTGTTAACGTACGGTCTTAACACCAAAAACCATGAAAAAAATAAAATACGGTTACAATTAAAACAACAATGGAGTAATCTGCGACAACATATTCACATGGTAAAAGTCAATTGAATAAAAACCGTATACCAGGTGGTGCACGGTGACTAACCATAGGAAATCCCATGTAAATTTTGCTACCCTTAAATATTGGCTCCCCTCTTAATTTTACATCAAAATTGTATCAGACTTTTTTGAAGGTTTAATTAAAACTTTTTAGAAAAAATTCTTAAGAAATAAATACGGCTTTGATACATACCTCAAGGAAACTACCAGTAATACTTAATAATTAATAGTAAAAGCCACATAACGTCTATGACAACATTTTTTTTTTCCAACGATGGTATCCTTAGAATTAATATTCTTCATTTGCCATTTTCGAAATAAGTTGAATTGTGACAAGGAATACTAAGGGCGTCCCTGTTTCTGGTTACCATTGAAATCTTGGAGTAATTGAAGTAATTCGTTTTATAGAGTACATGATTTTTTTTCCACATGTTCTGAGCACACCTCGAGCAGCCCCAGAAGAGAACACTTGATGACTAATGATTGATTGGATGTTCGCAAAATAGAAAAGTCGTATTGTGTGAATGAACAGTTGGTCTTTCAATCTCCTCAACAGACCACAGGGGCTATTTATTCTGGACTCCAACCTGATTACCTGTTTCTCCCAGTTCAAGTAAGGGTCAAGGTGAAGACCTAAAAACTGATTTTCAATTTAGGGCAATATATGGAGATTCAACTGAGTTATTGTTTAAGTTACAGTTTAAGGTTGTTCTTTTAATTCTAATAATTCTCTTTATCACTTTTTTTTTTAGCCTTTTTCTAAGCTTTTTTACACTCAAAATTAAGACCAAGTATTGAATTATCTTGAGTTAACAGCACATTGGTAATGTCGACCTAGATGACATAAAGTATTGTTCGTGTTTTTGTTCTATAGCTCGTAATAACGACTGAAAGGCATACAATTCATAATCAATATCTTTCTTGGTGGTTGATAACTTGCAATTATATTAACAGCAGTCCCCTTCAATACGTTTTCCAAAACTCGGATACAATCTATAGTTGCTTAATCTTTATTACAAACCTTTGTTAGCACTCTATTTGTCCCTTCTAGCCTACCCCGTACGTCATAACTCACCACAGTAGCCACAAAAACAATTACCAAGGGGAACACTTCAAGGTAATGCTATGCCTAATCTTTGCGATATTAATCTTTCAGATAAAGTTCTAGATATAGTAGGCCCTAGACATTTTTAGACCAATAAAAGCGGGAAAATTTCGCCGGGCCACGTGTGTTTACGTACAGTTGCAACAACTGTAGGGAGTTGGCATGGCAACTAGCCATTTCATACTCCTTGGCCCCCCCGATTAACGTCGTATTGTACGGGGTGACACAGGTTTTTAGGAAAATTAGTTTTTCTTTGAAGACGGCATTTGCTTTTACATCTGTACATGGGCCACTGATCGCATTAATTTCATTTGGAATTTGAAGGTGCATTTCCACGGATTCGGCAAAAGCTTTTATAGCCGTGCAATACTAGAGTATCTTAAATGACTTGTATACTGTCTAGGGAACCAGTTTCACTGCACAAATAAATTTAAAAAACCCAAAGTTTAAGTAAAGAATCACTTGCATTTAAAATATAAATTAAATCATTTAAAACCCGAGAATGCTTTTACTTTACTTTTAAATTATTATGCAAATGCAAAACCCCAATAACAATTCAATTAAATCAGTAACATTGAAAGTGTAGAATTTATTAGAATTGTTAAACAAAATAAACCATATTTGGTGCGATAAGTCGGTAATATTATCCCACTCACTTCAGTCATGATATTTGGAACCTGTTGGTGTGTTCTCAAGTTAATAGGTGACACAAAAACTGCTTCAAGTGGCTTAAAACTAAGGGTTGATAGTACTTATGGGCTGTGCATAGTCCATGTTCGTCTTGATATCGGCATGTAGATAAATTGCATTACATTACAAGGTTTTTAACAAAATGGTAAACAGTTCTGGGAACTATTTATCGTTTTATATAAAAAAAATATGTATGTTTAATTGATTAAAAATATATGTATTTAATGATACAAAAGCTATTAATATTCATGCATTACGTTAAGATTTCGACAGTATTAGGTATACAAATTGGCACAACATGTGGCATTCAGTGAAAAACTAAAAAGGCGCTGGGCTTTGACAGCATAAAAATGTAAGCTTGCCTGATAATGTGATCATACACGTTAGTAAAAAAGGGGCCACTGTCCACAAATGTGGAAAAAGTCAAGGTTGTTGTGATACCTAAGCCAGGACAGAACTTAACACAAGGATATTGAAATGAAACACTTATATTAAATCGTATGAACGATTTTGTATTCGACACTAACAGAGTAGTTTGGTCGCTCATACAATGCGCCTAACGACTAGACTGGCATCCAATATCCTTAAGGGCCGCTATCACATGGGAGCGGTGCCTTTTGAAGCCAGCAAAGCATTCGACAAGGCCTGGCACGACGGACTTATACTAAAACTAATAAGATTGCTCAAGGGCCCAAGGTAATGCCCAACTATACCTAATAAAGGAAATTCGTTCTTTTTGAAGGACAGAGTTTTCGCGTTTTCATCAGAAAATGCGTCTTCGACTGTGAGACACGTGACAGTCGGAGAAACGCAAGGTTTCCCCCGTACACCACCCCAGTACAAACAACACACTGTTTGCTGACGATACCGCGATTACTGTTACCGTCAAACAGCCCAGGTTGATGGTCTGCAACGCCATCAACTTTTTCAGGCCCAGAGTTAAATTTCCCCTAACTCGATTGATCGTAAAAATCTCCGGCATGGATAAATTGTAGCAATAACATCAAATATGTGGACCTCTGCTTCGATAAGCCGACGACTTCGAACGACAACGCGCCTCATTAACCTGTGGAGCAGAATCAATATACGGACAAAGACTTACCTTTACAACCTTGACCTATATTTACATACTAGTGGCATACTAACCTGGTGCAGACTTTCCAGAACAAAGTGCTCTAAATTGTAAATATTGCGGATGCTCCTCGATACATGATGATTTACGTTTTACACAATAACCTATACGAATGCCGACTACTACAAACAGTCAAACGGACGGACGTACTTTTCGCAAAATGATCTCGCACTACATTGCACTCAAACCATACAGATTGCCTAGGGACGGACTCCTGCCTCTACGATTTTAAATTCTAACGTCAATATTAAAAAGTAACGTAAGTTCCCACCCAACCAAAGCAACAGAGGATCCAGTTGCAAGCAGCACTATAAAAAAATGGAGTAAAAGACTTTTGTCTACTTCAGTAAATATACGTGTGAAAAACTTGCAAACAAAAATATTAAACAAGTATGTAAAATCTGGATAACTGCGATAAGAGCATTCAGGATCATTTCTAAAATTAAAGTATAGCTCGACACATTTATATCTGTAGCTGCCAAAAGAATGCGGACAAAAACGTTCAGTGGTTTACGATGTTGCCACCGTTACTTAATTATAATTACCCTGGAATTAAATGTAGCCATTGAAAATAAATAGTAATGTATTTAAGAAACTGAGGGTATTTTAATATAACTTCAAATTTTTCTTCTTTTCCTATTAATTTTGACATATGGCATGGAAATATGGCAACATAGTGCACTATTAAAGGGAATAGGTGACAATTGTTAATTTAATTGGTTGACACGGGTCGCGTGCCTCTCGCAAAAACAAGCGGCCGATATTTGTGTGTGTCAGTGGAGTAGTGATACAACGGGGCGAAAGTTATTCAGTTTTTATATACGTCGGCGCCGTGTCGTTAAACTTTAATTCGTGCGTCTTTGACATTAATACGACCAAAATTTATTATCACTGAATTAATCATGAGAAACTTATCAATTTTATATTATAAAAATAAAAAATAATATAAATAAAAAAATTATAAAATATAATTTCCTATTCTTATTGCATTTAAAACATATATTGGTGTAGCACGCCCATGACTGCGCCAGGTTTTAAAAGATTGTACTTTCCCTTACTGATATGTCGTAACCACAGACTCGTGTGTACACTAATATATCTAGTCGTTATTCAGTTGTAGTATATATGGTTGTGGTTATGATGAAGTCCGTGTTGAGCGTGACAGTTTTTTTTTTGTTTTCCAAAATCATTCCCGTTTTTAATTTTAGGAAACCTGCGTCTATACATGTGTCTAGGACAAGCCAAAATTGTATTTATAAAGTGCAAACAATATGAAAGATTTACCGTAAACAAATTTTAATACTCAAATACCAAAACTCTATATTATCTTTTGCATTGACCTGCATAAATTAAATAAAAAGAAGCTTCATGCGCTTGTAATTTAAATTAATTGCGAATCTTGATAGAGGTACTTAAAGGCAAAGCGGTACTTTTAAGGTACGATGATATTTAATTTTATATGATTGTTCATTGTTCATTTGCCACGAGGAATCTTGGCGGTATGCTGGTGTTCTTTAATTATCGGTCATACGGTAATACAGTGTTCAACTTTTATTGCCATTTACTTATACACATTTGTATTTACAGTCAATTGAGGTATTATGTTGATTCTTATCACCCATACGTTGGTTAGCTCAAACGATACTATTCAATAATTCGTTCATCTGAAGAACGCGTCTATACTATGAAACGATAACTGGTAATAAAAAATGTGGAGGTGTTACAACCTCTACATAGTTCACTGGACATTGACAATACAGGGGGTAAGATCACAGATGACATCAACGCAGCGGTGGCCCAAGCTTCTGTTACAAAAGTCTCCGGGTATTCAAAATACGGGACTTTATCTGATGAAATTAAAAATTACATAAGAATTAAAAATGGGTTGAAGAATAGGGCGTATCGTACTGGAGATCCTCGCATCAAGGCGTAGGCTAATCGGGAAGCCCAGGTAGTTAGGAATTTGTTGACTGAACGGCAGTGGGAACATGAGGGATGACAGGGCCCAAAGAGATGCACGAGCACTTGTCACATGTTTCACCTGAAAAATCAGACGTGCGTGGTTTTAATCAATGCCAAAGATAAAGCTGAATTGGGTGCAGACAAACTCTGCGAAAACCGACTAATAACACGTTACGAGATGAGAGGGTCTCAAGGAAGATGCATATTTGTAAAACAATAAATCGTCCGTTTTAGGCCTTTTCCTAAGTTACCTTAGACGGGGTTAAGCCCCTAATAATAAATAGTATATATAAATTGAATATTAAAAAAGCCCCGGGTTTTGACGATTTAAAGAACGCGGCGTTGCAAAGTTTACCTGACAAAGCTTTGGGAAACATAGTAAGCATATCCCAGGCTATAATCAGAGAAGGCCACTTCCGGGCTGCCTAGAAACATACAAAGATTATTCTGATTTATAAGAAAGGTGAGGACCCTACGGCGCCTGCTATCTATGTGCCGATCAGCCTGCTGTCGAGCCTAGGGGAAATCAATGACAGTTTGGGTTCCAGTCCGAGCATTGCAGAGTCAGGCAGACGACGGGACTGACATCGAATATAAAGGTTTCAAGGAAAGGGCGCGCACAGAAGCGGTTTTCTTTGACGTGACCAAAGCAGTCGACAAGGTATCTTTTTAAAATTGATAAGGCTCAAAACTCTAAACTATTTAATCAAGGTCGTAGCTTCTTTTTTGAAGCATAGAAGTTTTACGGTCTCGTCAGAGAATGCACTTTCTTTGAATAAAACCATCAGGGCGGGAGTGCCGCAAGGCTTAGCTCTCTCTCCGATAATGTATAACATTTATACTCATAATATTCCGCTAGATAGATTTACGCAGCTCTATCTTTTCGCTGACGATACAGCAATTACTTCGATTTCTAAATCACAGCGCATTGTCGTCAGCCGGGATGCAGCGTCACGTAATCGAGCGGGAAAAATGGCTTTCAGCTTGGAAGAATCGGCAAGACGAAGGTCATCTTTTTTTCAATAAGCACCGTGCGCAGGCCTGAAACAAGGCTTCGGGTCACGGGGTCAATTGAGTTCAAGTGAACTGGTGCCAGGAGTAGAGCCTGCATTGCGTCAATTAAGCTACCCCCTGCTTCACAGGCGAAGTAGACTTTCAAATAGGACTAAGGTTGACCTCCGCAAGGTCTTGGTCAGGTCGGTTCTCACTTGGTGCACCTTTGTGGTGCAACATAATGCAGAACGGAGCATATTAAGTTCCAGGCAAATCAAGACACGGCGTTAAAAACTATCGTGGACGTATACCTATATACGCAATGAACAGAGTGCTTCACCGTGACGTACGAACCAAATTACACTAATGCAAGAGCCGATATCAAAATTACTACAAACGACAATACCTTAACAGTTCAAATCAATAATAGATGTCGAAGGATAAATAAAATTCTGTCGTAAAAACACATTGAAGAACCTGAATTATCGTATAAAGTCGCCTTAAAAGGTTTTTTTCCTGCGGTGCTTGTGTTTGGTTCTTCTTTTTACAAAACAATTCTTCTCACATAGAGCCGTTATTTAATAAATTGATCGTACACCCACTGCGTCCGTACTTAATTAGCATACATGACCTAAACAATAATTGGTGTGCATCTTGTCTTAAAATAAATCATACAAAGTTGCTAACAATAAGCGTGGGACGAATTATTGTGCATTGAAAATTTGCATTCGGCAAAAAAAAATGGTCCGGAACAATACATGCACTACCTTAAAACGTATAACCGCACCTTGAAAGAATGCTTTAGAAAAATAAAGATTATGAGACGTTAACAAAAACCGTTATCTACTTATATACATGGTAGATTTAAAATCCTAAATCCCATTGTATTTATGATCAGGCACAAACACTATTAGGCAATAAGGATTTTTCTGTGCTAATTAATCATTGGCTTGGAATCTTTGGTGGTTAAAATTGTCGGGGAAGACGATCTCAGGAACATCGATCTAGAGTAATGACATCCTCGACCTGAAAGAGTTCTTAAACAGTGTTATTGGGGATTGACATGCGGAACCACGTAAAATCAAGCGAGCTAATTATTTGCCATGTGAAAGAGGCTCAGATCTTCAAAGCTCTATATTATGTTATGGTATATGTCATGGCTATATTTATCAGTTCATGGTAGCCCATCACACGAATATGTGGCTCTTTTTTGGGTGGAATTCAGTAGTCTCGAAGCATGTTTGGAAGCAGTATTCTCAGGGACTGACGGTCAAATCTGGGCTTTGTAGAGTGTCAAAAGTTGTTGAGGTGTGTGCAGATTTTTGGTTTGGATTTTAAACACATGATTTCAAAATACCAAGATCAAACCAGTTTTTAAACTCATGTATGAAGAGCACAGAAATGACTGTGATAACGAAATTATAATAAAGTGGAAACCCAAACACTCTAACAGTTGTTTGACAAATCTACCAATAACTTTTATGGTTAAAGATTTACACTTACGTCACCTCTAGCAATTTTTGAAATATAGTGTAAGAATACTGGAGATTAGAAAGTTTTCCGAAAGTTTTTGATGCCCCTAGAGCTACAAATCAAATTAAGTATTAAATTCGTAAAAGTTCCTTCTAAGCATTGAGTAGAATAATATCTTAGCTGCTTTTTGGCACTAAGTGGTGGTTTATCATTTTCACAACATTAAGGTGACAACTCTAATTGAATTAATAAAGTTCGACGCCTACGCCCAGATTTGAACCGGCGGAAACTTTCAACTTACTTTACATTTGAAAAAAAAACAAGGAGTAAAATTGGTATATAAGATATTCACTAAAAGTAAATGACGTTTAGATAGTAAACAGGCTGTTAACGAATAATATATTAAATGCCGGTACTTTTGGCACTGATTAACTCATTTTGCAGACGATTAAAATAATCATGGTTTCCAATGTGGCAAAAAAAACCAAAATTTAAATTGACATTGACACAATCAAAATCCTGATTAACAATATAATCTGCTACCAATTGAGGTAATCAGAAGCAAAAGTACCGGCCCTAAAAGTAGTATTGGCATGATAGTATTATTTTAGGCTACTGGGGTTATGGTTATAAACAGAGGGGTATTTACTTCCCCTCCCAATTAGAAGCTGGAGTTAAGTGTGAGTAGACCAAAGGGAAAAAGTTGGACAGGATCAGGCTATTCATTTAATACATTTTACATATGGCTATGAGGTGTTGTTGACGCCCCCCAAATGTAAATAAACCACGTCCATCCCTATTAAGTTGTTGGTTCTGTTCAGGTGCGTCGCTGAAAACACAGTTATTGAATCAAAATTTAAATTCAAGTACTCAAAGAATGACACAGGGGTCGTGTTGTCCATAATATAATCATAAGCAGAAAAAAAAGTTGTCTGATAAAGATGGTGAATACCACTATACGATTTACCTGAGCCTGAGAGAGTAATAACTGCTCTTGTTGAATAGGGCGGTTAGTGATCTGATGCAATGCAGGAGTCTCAGAGCGTGTTTGGGAGCAAATATGTATTTCTCTGTATTTATTGCAAGCATTTAAAAATAATAAATTAAAACAACACTTCTGTCTTCCTCCACAAATAATATATATTTTGAAAATGTTTTTTAACGATTGTCCCTATATATTCAGTCATCTTCAGGGGAACTATATCGAGTGTAAAATGGAATCTAATAGTTGTCTCAAATTAAGGAGTACAACATTTAATATAATCGTAGCAAGTGAAATTTGTTTAGTTGAAGACTAACTTGAGGTAACTAAGAGTTGTAGATATGTAAATCAGCACATTTTAGTTATTTTAAAAATTTTTGTTAATAAAAGTGAGAAAATTTAGTTATATTTAATGAGCATGGTATGAAATAAATTTTAATGATTAATATATTTATATTTTTTAATATAACATGTTTTATGTGGAGAAACCAAAAAAGAGAAGAAAGAAAAATTTTTTTTGAGTTATTTTATAAAAAAAATATGAAATTTCATGTTTTTGTTTAGTAATATAATTAAATAAAGTAGAATGGGGGCTAAGCCCCTATGGGTTTAAATAAAACCACATTTTGGTATGGAGAATAAAATTTTTTTAAGTTTTTTTAAAAGAGAAACAAAGTTACGTGCTAACCACTACCACGTTTGACTTAAAAAGTTTAGTCTTTTTTTATAAAATAACTGAAAACAATTTTTTCTTTCTTTTTTTTTTGGTTTCTCCACATAAAATATGTTATTTCAAAAAATATAAATATATTAAATAAATAAATAAATAAATAAATAAAGTCTTTATTGTAATTTTTAAAAAATTAATTACAAAAGGCGAAGTTGAAGCAAGCTTCCTCACTTAACCTAAGGAAAATATATACATTTTTATTCATCCATTATTTAGCAGAAAAAAAGTAAAAACATTTTGTACTGTAGGTTGAACCCTATTAGGGTATTATATAAATCAATCAGAATAACGAGTATAAACTAGATAATAAGTTTTATGACTTCTTTAACTCCTATTTTAAATCTTATGCCCGTAAGTTGCCTTATGTGGAGGGGTATTTTATTATATAATTTTGCCACATTATGACTAAATGATTTCTCAAAATTACTAGACGTGTGTGCCGGAGTAGTTATAGTATATTTATGGCGAAGTTCCAAATTGTGCATGTCACTGCGAAATTTAATGTTCTCGTATAAGTAATCCGGACACCTTCTAGAGATTATACTGTTGTATAGAACTACAGAGTGTAGGACTCTTCTTTCGTTCATTCGTAACCATTTTATTTCGTTTAGTTTCGCAGACACTCCCCTTTCACGCTTCCTAATACCCCCTATCAGACGCACGCAAGAATTCTGAATTAATTGGATACGCCGAGCATCAACACTGAGCAGACAAGGACCATATACTACGTCCGCGTAATTAAAGTGCGATAAAACTATGGAGTCACATAGCATTTTTTAAGTTTATCAGATAGAATTGTTCTATAATTGAATATTAATTTCAGATTTGTAAAAGCCCTTTTTATGCACATACCAACATGTTCAGAAAATCTAAGACCATTATCGAGTACTAGGCCCAGATTCCTTGCAGAATTTACCAACTTAAGCGTATCGTTATTTACAATTATTTTAACATGTTTTTGACATAACAATTGATCTTTCTTCCTACCAAAGAGAAGTCCCTGCGATTTACTGGGGTTTATACTTAAACAGTGTGCTTGAGATACCTGTAAAATGACACCCAGATCCTCATTGATCTTGTTATTGGCATTAACAATTTCACTAGGTTTAAAGGAAATGTAGATCTGTGTATCATCCGCGTAAAAGTGGGTTCTACAGTGCTTGATTCGCGTTATAAGTTGTGCTGTATACAGAGTAAAAAACAATGGTCCTAGTATCGATCCCTGCGGAACACCAAACCTCAAGTCCCTCGACCCCGATGTATTTCCGTTTAGAATAACCATTTGTCTCCTGTTTTCTAAGTAGCTTCTAACAAGGTTACATGCATTGTTCTGGAAACCGAGATATTTAAGAATTGCTACAAAGAGGGTGTGATTGAGCTTGTTTCCGTTGCCTCAAATATATCGTTTGTAACTTTTAGCAGAGCGGTAGTGCAACTATAATTTTTTCTAAATCCGGACTGCACGCTTGGCAGAATACTGCACTGACCCACATAGTCTCTAATTTGATTTTTAAGTACCTTTTCGATTATTTTAGATAGGGTTGGTAAGATGCTCACCGGACGCAAATCTTTTAGCTCACTAGGGTCCTTAACCTTAGGCAACGGAATTACGCAAGAAATTTTCCATATTTCTGGAAAAGTCTCCATTTCTATACTGTAGTTCACCAAGTGCGCAATAACTGGTATAATAACAGGACAGCAACGCAGTAGCATATCGACACCTATCTCATCATGCCCCACAGCCCTCGATTTTATTGAGAACAATGCGTCTTTAATTTCATCCAAAGTGGCCATTCTAAAATAAAACTCAGTAACATTTTCTTTTTTGTTATTTAGGTAAAAGTCTAAAATAGTCGGATCCGGATCGACCTGAGGAATGTTTACAAAATAATCGTTAACCTGGTCGGCACTCCCCAACTCAATCGGAACCGACGCTATCTTCCTACCATACACATTCATATCCCTCAGTAACTTCCAGTTGTCCTTGGGACCGTTTAGCCGAATTCTATTTTCTAAATACGCCTTTTTCTCCCTATCGATCGCCGCAGTAACAAAATTACGATATTGTCGGTAGTACTCCCAGTTCTGCGCATTTCTGTTTTTCTTAAACTTTGTAAGTGCTTTGTTTCTAAGTGATATCATATATTTTATGTTTTGTGTGACCCATGGTGCCTTCCTCTTGGTAATACGTGCAGTACGAGTCGGTGCATGTATATCAAAGATGTTCAAAATTAATGCGTTAAATATTAATCATTAAAATTTATTTCATACCATGCTCATTAAATAAAACTAAATTTTCTCACTTTTATTAACAAAAATTTTTTAAATAACTAAAATGTGCTGATTTATATATCTACAACTCTGAGTTACCTCAAGTTAGTCTTCAACTAAACAAATTTCACTTGCTACGATTGTATTAAATGTTCTACTCATTAATTTGAGACAACTATTAGATTCCATTTTACACTCGATATAGTTCCCCTGAAGATGACTGAATATATAGGGACAATCGTTAAAAAACATTTTCAAAATATATATTATTTGTGGAGGAAGACAGAAGTGTTGTTTTAATTTATTACCTTCACTCCACTGCAAGTATGGACTACTTCTTCAAATTTAAAAATAATATTAGTTAAGTTTAAAATAAAACTAAAACAAAAGTGAGCTTCTAAATGATCGATAATCGAAACTGTAGAGTATTTTTGGGTCATTGGGCCGATACGTGATGAAGATCCATTTCAAACTTAATAAATGAATGTAAACACGTAGTCGCTATTACTTTAAATTCCTACTATCTATATTTAAACACTACAGGTCTAGCAATATAGCATGAGCTTTAATCTTTGGGTTTCGCCGAGGTTTTGCAGTAGAAATTATAATAGGTATCTCTGTCGTACACTGACATATATCTGTCGTACACTGACATATATCTGTCGTACACTGACATATATCTGTCGTACACTGACTTTCCTTTTCTATCATCTACGCATCTCGGAGGTCAAGCTAGAATGCACGACGTACCATATTGAAAAAAGAAAAAAACAACAACTATTTTTGATCATTTCTAGAACGTGCACAACAAATGCAAAAGGTCAGAAAATAGTGTTTTATTTGCTGAGCATATACTACCTATTACTTACGAGTAAAATACTGTGATTTTTCTGCGACCATGAACTCAGTTTTTTTAAAACCCCCAATTAACTGTCACCAAAATATTTCTTGACAATTTTCTTTTGGTTTTCCATGCAGCCGCGATCTCCTTTTTTAAACCGTTATTGGCTTAAAACTTTTTAGACATTATTCAAATTAATATTTCATGATATAATTAGTCGCAAACGTTGAGATATGCGCTCACATCTTAACGGTTATAACTCACACTGTGGATTAAGAATAGCACAATTGTTCTAAATCAAATGTATAAAACAAGAAAAATATATTTTTTCAACCATTAATTACGAAGATTGGTCAATAAAAAAGCAAAGCTCAAAAGAGTTACTGCTAAGAAATTAGCTTGATTTATAAGTGATAAATTAGATTAATTCCAATACAATTTATGATGATATGATAAATGAACAGATTTTATGCCTTGTAGGTGGCAGAACTTACAGTGCTTAAAATAGTTTAAGTCCCTATTAAAATCTAATAAATCCAATTGAAAATCATGTTAAATGTACTTACATTAACAACAACATCCGTTACCTTAATGTAATGTTGAGATGAATTTAATGTTTTTTTTTTATTGAATATCTTTTTCTTCCCTAAAAATAAGTACTTTTGTAGGTTAAGTTCGTTTTTAAATGTCGCGCCAAATGTTAGGTTGGCAATATGTTTGGAGAGAGTTGTCACTTGTCATTCGGTCGAGGGTCTGAAAATGATGGTCGAGGATGAGATTTAATAAAAAGTGTTAGATATAAAAAATCGGCTTTTATTTAAGAAATGGAAGGTCATCCTACACTTTTAAAAAAATCAAATTATTATTATACAGGGTGTTATTTATTAAGTGTCCAATATTTTATAGGACGATTCCTCAGTTATTTATAAGGTGAAAAGTTCATATAAGCATGGGTCCGCAAGCCCTTCATTTTTGAGATACAGGGTGTTACAATTTTTAACAGGAACAAAAAATATGTACGCCACTGCCGTTTTCTCTTTTGATAACACTGTTATGTAGGCACTTTATTGGCTAATGCAAAGTACATTTTCATAATTTTTTGATTTCGGCTTTGTTTAGGAGATCAATGCTATTTTATCAAACTCTGATATGGGCATAGTGATATGCAAATAAATGCTATTTATTTCTTTATTATTCTTTTTCTCAAGAACGATTGCTCGTAGCGACTTCTACCAAGTATGCCTTTTCATGTAAAAGTGATGAAGAAATCCATTTTTTTGCTTAAAAATGTAATACACAAGCACGTATAAAAAGGTATGACTTCTCAAAAGAGTAAAAAGACACGTAGGTGGCGCCCTCTACAAGTGGGAGCCATACTAACATCAAATTCAAATTTCGCATTTCAAAAAACCTCTAGATACCAATTTTCGTCCAAATATAGACATTATTTCAAAAATCATTTACGAAAAACAAAAATAAAAATAAATTTTTTAAACCCTGTACCTATCTCAAAAATGAAGGGCTTGCGGACCCATGCCTACATGAACTTTTCACCTTATAAGTGACTGAGGAATCGTCCTGTAAAATATCGGACACTTGTTAAATAACACCCAGTATACTTACGTAATTTTAAAAGTAAAACATTTCCCAAAAGATAGTACATACATAAAAGTAAACTAAATGTGAAGTTTATAGTCAAAACGCAGTCATAACCATTAGCACAGAAAATTATGGCTAAATGATAAAGCTGCAAGAGGTAGACAAAGACACCGAATTTACTCGACATTTGTTTCAACAGAATATTACAATTTTTTCATTTCGTGTTTTTAAATTATAAGGAGTTTCTCATAGCTTGAGAACTTTTATTTTCGGCAATTAAACACATACCTGCGTGGTATAGATTATAAAATGGTAAACAGGGTGTCCAAGAAGTAAAGGGTATCTCGTTGTAATGGTATAAGAGATACAATTTTGGATAAATGGGAAAAACTTGCACAATATAAGGACTAACAAATATGACTCCCAAAAAGTTTTGATAATATTTTTAAGTATTCAATTATTTATTCGACGTTTCGTTTTGAAGCAATCATAACCGCCTTCATATTTTATAATGTCAAATTTTTAGAGCGTTTTTATTCTAAATTCAAAAATATACTAAGTATAAGGTTAAGGCATAACGTTTGGGGCCCTTTTTTGACCATCATTATGAAATTTTCAACATACAGAACTGGATTATAGAGTATTTCATATGCTGTTTCATGCGTGAAGTAAATAATTAATGAATTATTTTATTATATTGTAAAATATTGGTAAACCAAAACTCTAAAAGCATACATTCATTCTATTTAATACTTACTGCAATAAATTGGTTTTTTTTTTACAAAATTATGAGATATACATTAACATCTCATGATGATGGTCGAAAAACGTTCGAAACAATACTGTAAAAAAACTAATAAAATTTGACATTATATAATTAGAGTCCTATTTTAAAAAATTAAGTTGGATCACGATTGTCAGAAAACGAAACGCCGACGTCTTTTAAAAAATTGTGATGGGATCTTTAAGCACCTTAAAAGTTCTTGTGAGGAAGTTTCATTTTTAATGCTGGAACAGATTTAAATTAAAAATCCGAAAATTCTGTTTTTCAAAATTTAAAAATCCCACCAAAACATTTTGAGTCATATTGTTACTATTATTAGTCCGTTGTATGTGCAACTTTTTCACATTTAGTCAAAGATATATCTTATTATTAATAAGATCCCCATACTGGCTCTCCTTATCTTGGATAACCTGATAATGTCATTATACAAATTTAAGCCTATTTAAAGTATAAAAATAATAGTTATAATTATTATTCACGCATTATTGTTAAAACACAATTGGACTAGTGGAAACGAACAAAAGCAAGTATGTATTATGCCATACTGCGCAATAGTAGTTACACACATAATATAATATTAGGTATAAAAATTAAATATCACAAAAAATGTATGTAAAGAAATCAAAGCGTGACTAAACCATCGTAATTAATTGAAAACTGAATTTATTATCTGTATGGTGATGGTTGTTAATATTCTATGGTGATGGAATGTGTTCAACAAATGTTTTATTAATACTTAATAAGAATGGAGTCTCGGAAATAAATTGATACATTTAAACCCTCATAAAACGTTACAAAAGATTTAAGTGTTGATGAATATTATAATTCTCACCAAATTATTAAGAACTTGACACTAAATATACATTCGTGACGGCTCATAATTATTCTAAATTATTATTCATTGACTTTCTATAAGTATTATTTCCTTTAGTAAAACATACAGTTTATGGTCTATACAGAAGTTATTAAAGATAAAGGAACTTCGTTATATTAACGGTGTATTATAAACTAAATATATTTATTTATTTAGTTGCTTGTACTTTTGTCGTGTCAAATGTATTAAATAATAAAAGAGAATGAGAGAACATTTTTTTACGTCGGATATTTTTATACAGAGTATCCACTAATTTAGTGGTGAACATACTCTGTTTCTTAATGCCAGAGAATAATAAAATGTAAATTTGCAATGACATGACCCATTAAGCAGGGTGGACAACTTAAAGGTTGCATTGTAAATCTCAGGTAAATTGCAATGATAGTTTTTAAAAATTTCGTATTTCAGACCTACACACCCCAAATCGGTCCTAAATTAGGGTCACCCTAATTTGCATACAAAAGAAAGACGAGTTTGGTGAATGAAAGGAAGGTGACAATGGCGTTACTTCAGGTAGTTCATTAGAAAAAAAAGGATAATAATAATTATACTTGATTATAATTATAGAGATAGGCAGATAATTAAGATATTAATGGCTTCTTATTTGCAGTAAGGCAATCAATGATGTAATGTTTTTTCCAAGAAGGCGTTGGTATTTTGTCGGATTTTCTTGAGTGGTAGCTGGCATTATCCATGACTATAACAGACCCAGGATGAATAGGATCTAGCATTTGCTGGAAGTATTCTTCAAAGCCATCAGCGTTCAGGTCTTCATGATAATAATAATCATCATTGGAAGCTTTTTTGTTTTTTATGTTAACAAAATATTATAGCTTTACATTTTCTCTGCCAAGTCCGGCTCTTTCAAATATTTATGTGCTCCATCGTAAACGTTCCCAAATAAAACCAGAGTTTTTCTTGTGCATGATTGGCAAGCAAAGACCTTTTAACAATACTCTAAAAATCCAAAGCATAAAGTGTAGGAAATGGTTGTAACATTGTAGTGTAACAAATTGCCACACACCGCTGCATTAGCGGTAATTAATAGTCTAAAAATCAAGAGGCATGAAAATAAAAAATGGAAAGAGCTTCTCTGGAAGACGTGTGCACTCGAGCCTTCAGAGCCAAATCCCTAATATACAGGATATGCCATAAAAATTGTTCGACAATATTTAGATGATCACTTAAATATGCAAAATGATATACATAATATGTCCTTATTAACTATGAATATTTGTAGCTAAATGGCTGTAGCTAAATCAAAATAAACAATATCATAATGTATAGATATACTGATAATTATTCTCTTGAACTAAAGCTGGGTTTATGCAGATTATATTAATTTTTATTTTACTTTACATGATGTAGTAATGTAACTTAATGACATGACACGGGTTATAGGGGAAGTGGACCAAGTTCGAAATTAATTTGCCTAAAGTTATTATACTCGAAAAATAATTAAAAAGTGGCGATAACTGCACATACATAGCAAAAAAGTGCTTCTGCAAGTGACTAGGTTGATAACTGGTCCTCTTGTTGCCTTGAACACTATTTATTGTATTAGAATATTGTGCAAACGTACAAATAACTAAACTTGATCGAATCAGCCGATACTTGGTGGAGATCCATAATTCAATACGGGTAAACAGAAAAACAGGAGTTTTACTTGTAAATTTCCACTGTATTGCATCAAATAAATTGACATGTTTCTGAAGAAGCTACTGTGTTCATCAAATAAATTGACATGTTTCGCTACACAGTAGCTTCTTCAGAAACTTGTCAATTTATTTGATGCAATACAGTGGAAATTTACAAGTAAAACTCTTGTTTTTCTGTTTACCCGTAATCAAATAACTAAATGTGCAAAAATGGACTATTTATATCTATTTGTGCTCTGAATACCTGCACCCTCCAATTTAAGAACAACTCTAATTTAACAATAATTTAAGAAAGTTCTGTGTAAACTTAGTTACGTCAAGTTAAGATTTTCACGCCTATTATTTAATTGTGTTTTTTCTTTGCGGCTAGTTATTGGAAGGTTTTTGGAGTTTTTTTATACATATTTTTTTTTTTTAATTAATTTTTGTTGGTTCATTTTTGATTTTTATTATGCAGATTACTGTTATTGCTCTTTATCTATATCTGTCCAGTTAAGGTGGGAGGTAGTCTTTTGGGTATTTCAGGCTGTTTTCTTTAGTGATATATTTTTAGTTTTTAGGGGTATTTCGGGCATTTCTTAATATTCGTTGAGGCTATTTTCATAACACAAATAAATATTACACACTTTATTAA
The DNA here is from genome assembly GCA_963920685.1 of Polydrusus tereticollis. NCBI lineage: Eukaryota > Metazoa > Arthropoda > Insecta > Coleoptera > Curculionidae > Polydrusus > Polydrusus tereticollis. The sequence continues at coordinate 182,991,275 of OY987327.1, read as the reverse complement.
TATTCTTCGAAATTAAACAAAGTGTTATTTAATCATTCTGATATTTCTGTGCATAAACTAGCGGTTCAAGAATTTAAATTGCAGACATCTTTGTCCGTTTATTTTTCTGTGTTAACAATAATTGCATAATATAACTCTCAGTAAGATTTAAAATGTATTTTCTTAAAGGTCTGTAATCAAAATAATTTATTATAAACGACTATGAAACAAAAAGAAAATGTTCCAACGCATTTATTCATTTCAAATATTGAAATCACAAAAACATGTAGGATATCCATTTTGCAAAATCCGCTTTAACAAAATGCCGCGCTTTGATCTAATCCAGCCTTTGTATTATTTGTTAGTGTCATTGAAAATTAATTTAGTTTAGCCTACTCTAAGCTAAAACCTGTATATCGATAGAAAAACATATTAACCTAAACTAGCCTGAAGAAATTTTAAATAGTTTTCAGTATTATCTCTTACACACTGGCAAAATTTTTTCATTGATAGTGTTCCACGGTACAAGTTGAAAAGACACTTACACTTTTGGCGAAAAATAAATTATTCGATTCGTAAAAGAAATGTTTTCAGTTAGGTAAACAAAAATATCTTGCTCTACGCGTTTCGGTTTCTTAAACCATTTGCAAGAGCTGTATAATATAACCACAAACTTTACATTAAGGACACATTGTGAGCTTGTTTGTGTCCTTAATGTAAAGTTTGTGATTATATTATACAGCTCTTGAAAAAGGTTAAGAAAACGAAACGCGTAGAGCAAGATATTAAATATTTGTGAAGAATTTTGATTTTTCATTCCTCTTTAAAATGTCAGTATGTATAAAGTTCATACGTTATTATCCATCGATATCCTTTTTAATATACAAAACGGCTACAGAAAAAATATTGTACGTAACACGATCCAAAAGTGATTTTACGGGACTCGCAGGATTCCAGGACTCGTCTACGGCTCGTCCTGGAAAGTTCCTACTCATCCCGTAAAATATCACTTTCGGAACTTGTTACGTAAATTACTATTTCTCGAAAACTAAGCTACGAAAAAATATCAAGAGACAAAAAAGTTGTATTTTTAGCTGCTTAACCCGAAAACAATATAAAATTTTTAAACAAGTAAGTGGTGTACAGGGTCCTTGATTATATTTACGTGAACTCTAGAGCCTTTATTATTAGAGATGGAAAAAAATCTTATATACAAAAGTTCTAGGGTTTTTCTTCTATTATCTTTTGAAGTTATCAGAAAAAACAAAGTCGCACCCGAAAATGAAAAAATATAGGCAACTTTAAGTTTTTTAAATGGAACACCCTGTATATTATGCGCTAAAATGAAAGATCCTTTTTCCGTGATTCTAAATATATATATGTTGATGACATTTGGGTGAGCCATTTTTGACATATTATCTTAGCTTAAAATATAAATAAATTGAAAAGAAGGTTGATAAACTTGTCAAGCAAACCATGGAAACAATAATTAAGTTATTTATTATGCTTTATGAATTTAACAATTTTTAAGCTCACACATACAAAGAATCAAAGAAATTATATATTTTCTACATCCTCCGCGGTTTTTAATACATTTAAACAAGTTTTCCCGCATTTTGTATTAATAGAAGCAAAAATAGTATGCTGATTTTCATTGTTTAAATTGAATATTTCGTCTTCTATTCTTTGCCTTAGAACGTTTTAGTCTAAAGGTCTATTATAATATACCCTGTTTTTTAAGAATCCCCACAAAAAATATCTAGGGGATTAACGTCCGGGCTGTTGGCTGGCCATCTAATAGTACCATGCCTACCGATCCAAATATCATAACGGTTGTTAAGATAATTTGTGACAGCTATGGTATTATGGGGTGGAGCGCCGTCTTGTTGCCAGATGAGGCGGTTATAATGGCCAATGGGTAAATCCTCTAAGAGATTTTCGATGTTATTTTGAAGAAGATTGATATATTTTTCTCCTTTAAATTTCCGTCTAAAAATATCGGACCAATTATCTTGTTTCCCAGTATACCACACCAAACATTCAGCGATCTACGCCCCTGAATCCTAACCGGCTGAATTTTGTGAGGGTTTTCTCTAGACTCTAGACCAATAATGTTTATTCTTATGATTAAACGTTCCTGTTCTAGTGAAGGAAGACTCGTCGGTGAATAGAATTTTATTTAAAAACTCTAGATCCTGGTGCCTAAGCCTATCCATTTCCAAAGCATATTCAAGTCGGTCTCGCATATTTTGTTCAGAAAGATTTTGAACGGGCATAAATTTGTAACAATGTAATTTATAAAATTTCAAGGTTGAATGAATTTTATAATCCTTTTTATTAGTTGAGATGCCGCATCCGAGATTGATTTTTCAGGATATTCTAAAAATGGATTAAAAGTGGTGCTAGTTCAATAGAAAAAGTATAGGTAGTGATAACTCATACCTTGAAAAAAAAGCAGCATTTCCAAATCTTCGTTTTCATTTCGTGTTACGGTCCTATTCTTTCTTTTTAAGCTTTTTGTTTCGCTAAACTTCCTTACTGTGTATTTAATAGTGTCTATGGATGGGACCGATTGTTGAGGATATAATTGTCGATATTCCCTTTGCACTCTCGCCACATCATTATTATTGCCATAAAAAAGACGCACAATAGCGAGCTTTTGTTCTTCTGAATAACCTATAGTCAAGTAAGCAATATAATTTGTTTTTAATAGTCCAAAAGATAAAGTTGTATCTCTTAAAATATCGAGACGTCAAATTCATAAAGCGTCATAAATAACTTAACAATTGTTTCCACGGTTTGCTTGACAAGTTTATCAACCTTCTTTTTAATTTATTTATATTTTAAGCTAAGATATGTCAAAAATGGCTCACCCAAATGTCATCAACATATTTAGAATCACGGAAAAAAGATCTTTCATTTTAGCGCATAATATACAGGGTGTTCCACTTAAAAAACTTGAAGTTGCCTATATTTTTTCATTTTCCGATGCGACTTTGTTTTTTCTGATAACTTCAAAAGATAATAGAAGAAAAACCCTAGAACTTTTGTATATAAGATTTTTTTCCATCTCTAATAATAAAGGCTCTAAAGTTCACGTAAATATAATCAAAGACCCTGTACATTTTTTTGTCAATATTATTTGTAAGACTGCCCCCCGGGACGCCACTGCAACTCATAATTATCATCTAGTTAGTCCTAACTTAGCGTCTTATCACAACGAACAAACACTGCCAAATTTCACCAAAATCGGATCTTTGAGATATTGATATAAAACAGATTTTTTTTTTAAACTTTGAACCCTGTATGTTGAAAACCAGACTTTTTAGGCCAAATGTTTATATTAATTTTTTCTACTTGCATTTGGTTCAGTAATGCGCCCTTGGAATTACGGCCTATCCCATATAGCGCCATCAACGAATATTCTACAAAGCTTTCAAAGCGCCTGTGAATATTCGTCAGTTTTCGGGAATATTCTTGAAATATACTTAATATTATTATGCACAGATTATTATTCTGGGAACCATTATTTATGAATATCACAGAAACATTTTATTTTGAATAATCTGATAATATTCGGTTTTAAATATTCCCTTAAAGAATGTTCTTAAATTACTCTATGGTTTTTCATTGGCGCTATGTTTAATATACCTGTCTGACGTTACGGGACTATAATAATGCAAAATTCTGTAGTATTAACAAGCAACGTAATTAAATTGATCACAATGATGCCGATTTATTTAAAGAGGTCTTCATACAGAACTGATTTATTAAAATGACTTTTGTATTTTACGGTTCAATTAAAAAATGAACTTTGAATTTCCCGCCACCATATAAACGCCTTGTGTTCATACTTACTACAAAATATCTAAATTTTTGCCAGATCAATCTATTATTTAATGAACAAATAACTACGAGTTCTGTCGTGAAATATCTTAATAAATTATAATTTAATCTTATTATCCAAATCTGGCAACATTTCAACGGGACTAACTTAAGGCAGTGGAACAAAAAAGTAATTTAGTTGATACAGGTTCCACATAATCAAAAATTATTTGGCGTGCTGTGCCCCTGACAAGCGTCTGTCTTCTCTAGGCGTGTGCTGATTGTTCGTCAGTAGCGTTGCATTGTAAATGCAATTTTTAAGATAAAATGTGTAAAGGCGTTACACGTTCTAATTATTTATTGCAGAGCGAGCTGTTGCGTTTAATCGATTTTATTTCCATATAATTCTGTATATTTTTTTAATAAAATCTAAATTTATAACAAAAAAATAATATTCCGAAAAGTTATACGCACGTTTATGACATGCGGCTTAAAACTCCATATTTATGGTTTTTATTTCCCCTTTCTCTTCATACATCGTAGTGCTAGCCGCGTGTGGCGGACTACAACACTTGTTTTTATGTTTTCCACATGGATTTGTTTATTTCGTACGCAGCTTAGAGTTTAATAGAGTTCAATAGATTTTAGGGTAGAAGTATACCGGGTGTTGCATCGTCGAGCGGGACATAGGAAATCCCATGTAATTTTAAATGGGGTCAATTATTGGCTTCCCTAATTATTTTAGAGAAAAATTCTATTTAGGTTTATAAAAGAGCACTAAAACCCACATTCAAAAGAATAACTTTAGATATTTTTGATGAGCCCGTTTACGGGTTATCGCCGATTTCTTTTTAACTATTTCTCCTTTTTATGGCCCCGTATTTGCGGGCACCAGTCAAGGTAAAAGATGACTGTCAAATAAAGTTGTCATTTTGAAATGTGTGCTTTATTGTTATAAAAACTCGTACATCGAAAATATTAAAGGTGTATTTATGAGTACAAATTAATCTGAATAAAACTAAAATAAAGTATCCAATTACAAGGTTAATTATGACATTTTACATGTTTCAATATTTTACTAATTAATAGGTAGGTACTATTAAATTGTTAGAACTTTAGGATTTAAGAAGATGTTCAAATATTCCTCCATTGACTGCTAGACAATAACCGAGGCGATCATAAAATTCTCTTCTTACATTCGCTAGTTGGTAAAATGAAATTCTATTGCATTCGGCAGAAATAGCATTTTTTAACTCGTCTAGATTTGGGTATTTTTTATCTTTGTATATCCTGTTTTTTAAATGGCCCCAGAGAAAGAAATCATTTGGCGATAAATCAGGAGACCTGGCTGGCCAATTTACTGTATGATTTAAGCCAATAACATTTCCATTAAAAGCACGGTTTAAATATTCCCGGACAGCCAGGGTACTATGTGCCGGGCAGCCATCCATTTGGTACCAAACTTCCTGATTTTCCCTGGCGGCATCATGTAAAGTAGGTAAAATATGATCTTCAAGTAGTTCCAAAAAATATTCTGCATTTAAATTTCGTGTAAGAAATAATGGCCCGATAATATTTTTTCCGAAAATCCCAGCCCATACATTAACTTTTTGTGGATATTGCGTCCTTGTTTCCACAAACCTGTGTTGGTTTTATTTGCTCCAATATCGATAATTTTGAACATTGGGTTCATTGTTTAAGGTAAATGTGCATTCGTCAGTGAGACAAATGTTTTTTAAAAATTCCCTATCCATGTTTGCTCTTTCCATCATACCAAAACAAAACTCCTGTCGTCGTATTTCGTCCCTATCTCTTAGCTCTTGGTGCTTTTCATATTTGTATGAATAATATTTATGTCGTTTCAAAGCTCGTAACGCTGTGGTGTGATCTAATCCTATGTCATCCTCAAGTTTCCTTGTGCTGATCTTCCCATCATTTTCTTCCACGCACAATAAAACTTGCAAGTCCCTATCATTTCTTGCATCTCTTCTTTGTTCCTGCCTTTCTTCACATCTGCAGTTATTTATTACAGTGCCTTTTGTCTCAAATTTCTTGATAGTCCTTTCGACTGTAGATTTTGCAGGTATCGGTATATTCGGATACAGAGCAGCAAACATGTCTGACACATTTTGATAACTATTTCCTTGATAATACCATTTAATCATCAATATTTTTTCTTCAGAAGTGTAATTCATGGCTAATATTTTCGATGTACGAGTATTTATAACAATAAAGCACACATTTCAAAATGACAACTTTATTTGACAGTCATCTTTTACCTTGACTGGTGCCCGCAAATACGGGGCCATAAAAAGGAGAAATAGTTAAAAAGAAATCGGCGATAACCCGTAAACGGGCTCATCAAAAATATCTAAAGTTATTCTTTTGAATGTGGGTTTTAGTGCTCTTTAATAAACCTGAATAGAATTTTTCTCTAAAATAATTAGGGAAGCCAATAATTGACCCCATTTAAAATTACATGGGATTTCCTATGTCCCGCTCGACGATGCAACACCCGGTAGATAGTGAAGTTTCTGAGTAACGCTATTATTTTAAAACAATAAGACTGAGGTAGCTAACATCGTGTCGATATAATTTTTTTTAATATGGGTTAAGATTAAGGATTACAAAATCTAATTGAATTAATCATGCCAAGCAATTACGCCAAGGTCACACAATTATTAGCTTCAGGCAATTTTCCTAATTTTACCTGCAACAAAAAACAGATTGTCTATAATTACTAGGTATACCCACATTAAACTACAAGCGTAAAAATCATCACGATATCTTGTCGGCTTAACGCTAAACATCAAAGCCTACTAATTGACAAGTATTCCTAAGTGGTGAAAGGCAACACCACAATAAAAAGATAATGTCCCATTGTAATTGTTTAATACCATTTGATTCAGTTCAATAAATTACACAATGTACCTTTTGTTGTACCTACATAAAACAGCTGCCCAATGCAATGCTGTAAAAGTATTTTAAAAATCAAGTTTTCTTAATCGACAAGTCACAGTTAAGCATATTAAATTGTTCTCTTTTACAACTAGTTACGGATTACAGGACAAATGTTCGCAAGAAAAACAGCTCCCATGAGCAAATTTATTTCAAGTACCGTGTGAACAAAAATTGTTACCATCAATTATCGCTAATTTATCCAATTTCTTGAATAATTCAAACAATGGATTTTACGGAACAGCACTAAAAATTCATGGTTAAAGCGAATTTTCAAAACTTGGTTAGAGTAAATGGTGACTGGCAATATAATCAGTGTTCGTACATGAACAAGTTTGAGCTGTCCCCTATTAGCAACACGCGTCGGTCTAGGATAACACATATTTGAGTTATGTCAACTCGATATGTCGCTCAGTGTATCATTATTTGGGTTGGGCAGAGCCAAGTTCACGTGTGTTGTCAATTTATATGTAATTCTGAAGAGCTGGGCTTGTCGAGGCCACAGCATTAGTGCCTTTTTACAACACAACTTGTTGGTGGAACCTGGCGGGGACTGTACGTGAGTTTGTAGCAACGTCCGAAGGAGTCCGTTATAATTTTGTCATAACATTGAGTCAATGTTGGTATGTCAAAGTATCTGCCACTAGTTCCAGCATACCTTGGGGCATCCGCAATGAGTTTTTAAGCCCTACTCTGCAGTACCTGGAACTTGTTGTGCTCTGTCTTGCTTACTGTGCACCATGTTCATATACCACAAGTCAGGACCGGCCTGACCAAGGCTTTGTACAAGTTAATTTTGATTCTATAATCAGTTACTTTTCTTGTGAAGCAAACAGTTTTGCAGTCTGTTTTACTCTAAGTTCGGAATTTTCCTCTAGTTTAACCTTGCGTCAAAACCAGTCCTCGACTTCCTGTACCCAATTCACCTAAATGCGATTTAGCGATAACCTGGTCTCCGGTTTTCTTCGAGAAGAAAATGGCTCTTGTCTCGGCGGGATTCAAGCCAATCTTAGTCTTGTGACCACCAGCCGCGGTTGTCTTGGCAACGAAGTGATTGCAGTGTCATTGGCAAATAGATACAGTTCATTTTATTTGTTGCTAGTTTTCGAAAAATTGTTAGGTTTCGCGCCTGTCACCAACTGTAAACTTTATCGCAAGGTACTTTTTTTAACGGCAAAATAAATCAATACGCGCAAAAATCCAGCTTTGTAATTTTTTCCTTTTTAAAATAGTTTGACTGGACTACCTTTTAAAGCTAAATAACATAATATGTTTTACCACAAACCAATGAATTAAAACTTTTAATTAAATTCAGCGATAAAAGATAATTAAATTTTACCAGAAAAGCTCCGGCTTGAAACTTTAACCGACATCGACGGTGTGACTAAATTTTTACTGTTAAAAAGAGTATAAAAAAGTAAAAGTTCCGCTTTTTGATGGAACACGGTTCGTTTTTTACTCAATGGCGGGATGGCGGATTATCGGTACCAAAATTCTGGTTCACCGATTCCTAACGGACATGATACTATATTATTGAGACTAAACAATCATTTTTTTGCATAAGCAACCATAATATAGTGAAATGAATAAAATGACACTCGGAAATATTTCAAAGCTTACTTATTGCAAGGTACTTTTTTTTATCTTAAATTATTAGTTATGTAAATGAAAAAAAAAACACATTATATTGGTTTTGAAGTAGCTAAATATTTTAACTTCATTAAAAAATATATCTATAAACAGAAGCAAAAGAAAAATTATATAACTAATAACAAAACAGTAACAAAAAATTTTGGTCGCATGATACATGAAAATACCTAACTTAATGTTAAATCATCAATCAAATGAGTATGTTTTAAAGTAAAGAAATAAGATAATAATAATAACAAATAACTAAAACAAAATAGGTACTTTTTTCGATCAATAAGGTTCATCGTCAGAATCTGGAGGGAATATCCTCCCGATGACTCCAAAGTCGATTTTTCTCCACTTTTGGAGATTATTTCCATCACCCCACTATCTGTTGAGACCTGCTTTGAAGTTGAAACCAAGCCATCGGTGCTTGGCAAACCAAGCACAGTGTCATCTGTAGGATTACTGGTACTAGCTATGAAAGTAGTTTCAGGAGCAGAAATAGTGTTAGTGTTAACAACGCTTTCACCTTGGCCCTTAAGTCGTAAATTATGGGATATGTACTTGTACACTATCTTTACCGCCACTCTAGCCTATTTCGTTTAGATGTATGGATGGCTTTATATGACCTAAAGCTCTGTTCACAAGCAGAAGACGTAGCGGCTTCACACTAAAAAAAACATGTTCTTTTTTATGCTTTCTTTTCAAGCCATAAAAAAACTGTTTTTTACATCACTATACTTATGTAGATATAGGGTCAATAACTAACCTAAACTTATTTAATTTGAAGAAGTAGTCGATGCTCAAAGTGGAGTTGAAAATATAGGTTTAATTAATTTTATATATATTGCTTCGTTGTTTATTGTTGCTTAAAAATTACCGTTTGAAATGTTTCTATGTTGATAAAAAAAAAGTTTTTAAAATTGTTTCACTTTTCGACAAACACATGCATGCATTAATTTAAATCAGAATATCTCGAAAACGGCTGCTTGTAGCGACTTTTGACAAGCATACCATTTTCACGTAAAAATGATAGCGGAATGGATTTTTCTTCTAGAAAATGTTATACATACATGCAGAAAAAGGTGTGACTCACCAAAAGAGAGAAAGACCTGTAGGTGGCGTCCCCTACAATTAAAGGCCAAACTAAGATCAAATTTCAATTTCTCATATTAAAAAATCCCCAAATCCCAATTTTCGTCCGAATATAGACATTATTTCAAAAATTATTTACTCAAAACATAAATTTTTAACACCCTCTCTGTATCTCAAAAATGAAAGGCTTGTGGACACATGCTTATATGAACTTTTCACCTTATAAATAACTGAGGAAACGTCTTGTAAAATATCGGACACGTATGAAATAACACCCTGTATACACACATAAATATTCTTATTATGTGAAAAATCATTCATATGCGGGTGAAAGCAATACGTAAAATTTAATAACTTTTTATCAGTGTGGGCATAGCAAATAAATGTCATTTATTTTTAATTGAAAACACGAAGAAATGTCTAGGAACCGTTTCTGCCAAGTAAAAAAGCGTAATTTTGAAAATAATATTTATTTTAATAAAAAACAGTGTTGTATTATTTTTTTCGTTAAAAAAATCAAAGTATGTGTTAGCGCGGACGCCACTGGTAGAAGTAGAGCAAATCTATTTTAATGAAAAAAATATCATAGCCTAGTTAGTACCTACTAAAATTCAAAATGATATCTAAAGAGGTTTCAAAAATATTACGAAAAAACCGCTTTTTCTTTATTTTAACAAGCGACTGCGGACCTATATCGATATGACCTTTTGTCTTAAAATCATCCACGGATTAAGACCCTCAAGTATCAGCATTTAATTATGACACACCCTGAACACACCAAAATATTATAGTATGCATTTTATGCCATCACCTTTTATAGCCTCCGGTCTTACGCGTTTATTTTTTTAAAACAATCACCTTTTTCACGCCACATAGCTTTATTATTGTTTTTAAAGGTCATAAAATCCGGAGTAAAACACGACAAAAGGTAAAGGTCAAGTTAAAGGCTAACACGGACTATAAAAATAAAAATAAACCATGAATTCTAAAATGTTAGCCAACGACAGAGCGCACTAACCCCGTGGGTATTGCAATGCAAGGCCAAGGTTTTGAAAACTGGGTTAAAAACATTAATGGTAAAATTTACAGTTATTTTTAGTTGGCATTACAATTTTGTAATTGAACTGAACTACAAAAGAAATTAATTAGGTTTTTTTCCTGGCTATTAAAACACACTTAACCGCTTATTTCATAAACATTTACCACGAGATCCACTAGTACTCAAATGTATCCCGGATGTATTTGTCATGGAAGTTAAAACTTTTAGTTTGCCGGATTTGTTTTGTTCCATAGCTGCATTTACACATGTGGTGCTGATAATTTTTATCGCATTCTCGAAAGCCATCATTATATAATAAGTTTTAATTTTTTATTTTTGACAGTCACTACAGGTGCACACACCGAGTCTGTGGCTAACGGTAGGGGGAAGTACAAACGTTTAAAATATGGCGCAGTCATGGGCGTGCTACACCGATATGCTTTGAATGCAATAAAAATAGGAAATTATATTTCGGCATGCATGAAACAGCTTCATGATCGATTCAGTGATAATGAATTTTCAGGTTTGGTCGTATTAAAGTCAAAAATGCATGAAATAAAATTCTGCAACATGGCCCGACGTATTTACAAAAACTGCATAGCTTTCGCCTGTTGTATTAGTACTCTACTGACACACACAAACATCGGCCGCTTGTTACTGCGAGTGGCACACCCGTGTTTCCATGCCATTTCAATATCAAAATTAATAGGATAAGAAGAAATTGTGAATAATGTTGAAATTATAATAAAATACTTTTAGTTTCTTGAATACATAATTATTTATTTTCAATGAATACATTTAATTAAAGGGTTTCCTTGCGATGGTAACATTGTAAACCACTGAACGTTTTTTGTCCGCATTCTTTCGGCAGCTACAGATAAATGAGCTCAGCTATATGTATTTGCAATTTATTAAAATTTTTTAAATTAGTTTTGTTCTACTGTTATTATTTCTGTTGACACAAGCTTTATTCTAACTTTATATTAATATTGTATGTTTATTTTATTCATTATAAGGGAACCTTTCTCTTTGAAAATGAAATGAAGGGTAGTTTTGTCTCGTAATTAATGAGGTAAAAGGATGTGGTGAATCGGACGAAAAGTATTAGCATAAACGTATTCTTTTGCAGTACCAGGAGTCCCAAAAATCCATCCAGAATATTTTTATTTTAAGTTTCTTTAAAGAGTTATTTTAATTGGGAGTTAAAAATGTGATAAAAAAAGCTCTACTATATCATTTATTCGCTTCTGCCAGTGGCTCGTCAATATATCATTGATATAAATACAGTTTGTAGAAGTGTATGTCTCTGCGCTTATTACTATTATTTTCTTTAATTTATAATATATAACCCTAAAGTATCCCATTTGTTAATCTGCTTATTACTACATACTATACGACAAGATAAAATAGGTTTGTACTGTAAAAATACTGAATACATTTTGTGACACAAAGACATCAGCCAATCATTAAAAGCAGGGCTAGGTTATTAAATTATTTTTTTTTAGATCGTTTAACACACAATTTTTAAGAATACATACTATTTTTATTATTAATATATAACATGCCTGTATTTTTTTCTAAATACTAATTGTAAGCAGTTCTTCAACGAAATTATATCAATATTTTATATTAGACATTTCCGGTTTTTCACTCTACCTTAAATTAACTTAATCTCTTAGGATTAAACACCTGCTCTTATAAACCAGTTTTTCTTATGTAGATTTATAATTTTTTTTAAATTTAGTCACGAACAATCCATTGTACTTACCATTTTAAAAATTATAGGTTTAGAAGAATCCCAATAGTTTAATCATACTCATCATGATGTCATAATAATGTTTAATTTAATCTATGTGAAACATTTTCCTTATTGGTCCATTTTTCTCCTTCATAAAATAATAAACAGACTTTAGGGGTAGGTTTTCCTCAAAAAGTAATCGTTAAATAACCAGTCATGGCGGGCCACTCGATTCTCTTGGCTTCATCAATAATTAATTTATTTGAAGTCAATTTGGGTAGCTTAGTTACGTTCAGGTCATGGCTAAGGCACCTCAACAACTTTTGAGGCTCCGAAGCCCAAACTCGATCATCGCTGGAATACTGCTCACACATTTCCAGCTTTAGTACTATATTCATTTCGTTATCCAAACATGCAATTAAAGTAAATGACACATCACCGTAAAGAATACTTTTTGATAGAACCACGTAGCTTTTCTTATAAAAATGACCGCTATGACTTGAGCAAGGAAATAATTAATATTGCAAACTGGGACGTATGCATTTACGGGCAATTTGCAGTTGCATCACTGCAATAATAATACATTTAACCTTGGCGAAAAAATGTTTGCACGTTCAGGAAAGAAACTAGAACGGAAATCGGCATTGCTCTTGGTCTTGGAGTCGTATATCTGATCATAATGAATTTCCCTACTTGGAAATGAGGCGCCACGTTAATTACACAGGGGATTTCATTATAAATTCGCCAATTAAGAGCAGCCACATATTAAAGCACGACACCTACTGACATGGAAAATCGGGAAAAGTCAAGGAATTTTTATTTGAAATTTTTACCTGAAATGTCGGAGAAGAAGTAAAGGGATTATTATCCTGGACACACTTAGACATACGTTTTATTGTTCCTTCTTGTCTATTTTAGTTTCTAGAAATAAACATCTAAATATCTAAACTGTTATTAATATTAAAATTTTATTTACTTGAAAAGGTACAATGTTGATATTTCGCGAGTTTTCACAATGGAAATATTTTACAAATTATCATGAGTTACTCGATGAAAATGGTAAAGTATGTCTCATCTTCGGGGCTGTAAAGGACGTTTTTTTACTTAAGGTGCCTAATCTTTTACAAAGCCTCCTATGTTGGACAAACAGGGAGAAAGTTTAAGACTAGGATTAACGAACATTGTAAGGAGATAGAAAGAGCATCAAATCTAAATTTAATACCGACACAAATAAAATCGAACTTCTCAAGACACATACACATAAACAATCATAACTTCAACCCAGACACAAACACTAAATTGTTGCATTTCTGTGGCAAAGGCAACACATTGGACTTACTTGAGATTATGGAAATAAACCAAATTATCAGAGACCCAGATATTGTCTGCGTTAATGACCAAATTATTCACAACAGCACACATTTTTTCAATGCTTTGAGTTTCACTAAATAATCAAGCTCTTACTATCTCTATTTTACTCTTTCCCTACCCAAGGGAGTTCAACTGTTCTTTTGATTTTGTCAATCCTACCTTGACTCCCTAAGAATTTTCTATTCATAGATATTAATTGTTTTTACACATCTATGACTTTGCGACTGTTTATAGGCTGAGGTTTTCATGTTTCGAGTGTATCATCTAGTGTTAACTATAGTGTTTACCCCTTGTGCGACTCGCAAATTCAGTGCAGTTTAGTGCCCCCCTCTGAACATTTTAACCCCAATTTTATAATTCATTGACAGATGTCTGGTGTCAGTCATTCTTCGGATACTCTGAGCGTCTAGTGACTAGGGATGCGCGATACGATACGATATTTTTGAGTATCGATATTTTACCTTCCGATACCCGATATTTTGTATCGATATTTTTTATTCGATATTTAATGAGTATCGAAATATTTTACCCTGTATCGTTCAGATAGTATCGATACATCCCAAAATTCCAAAACCCACAATTTTATTAATTTTATGATGCGGTTTGCAAAACAGCAAACCTCGAGCGGAAAATGCCCGGTCCGACCTTGAAGACTATAAATAGTACCAGTTACTAGCATACCTACCTAAGGAAAAATAACATTACCGCTTATTTTTTTTTAATAAGGTTAAAAATCGTAAAACAAAAAATAACAACGCGGATCGAAAAAGTATCGATATTTAGGGTATCGATATTTTTCAAACCGATATTTTATTGCATCGATACTCTACCATACGATCTGGATCGATACAAAAGATCGATACTTTCAGCGTATCGGAACATCCCTACTAGTGACCACAACTTTTAAACTTTATTCTATTGAATATTGACACTCTCATCGATTTTTTAAATCCAATATCGAGTTTAGGTAAACCTCATTTTCTAACAGCTGGCATCCAAGTGATGTCATATCCGCTTTACCTACTCTCTTTCACTCTGAGACACGTGTGTGTAAAGTGAACATGGTGGTGATTTAGCACTATTTCTGTTTTTTAAAAAAATAAAAAGTTCTTTTTTCATTAAATGAAATGATTTCGTAATTTATATATTACCATGGGCATAGCCCCTTTGGTATAAAAAAATTTCAAATTTTTTAAAAATTAACACGGAGCATGCCTCCAAAAATTTTATTTTAAATTTCTTTCTTCACAACTACAATGTTTTCTAGAAAATCATCATCAAAAATAAAATGCACCTTTTAAAATAATATATTTGCTATTCAATTCTTATATTTTCACAAAAATTTTCATTCTATAAATATACAAATTATAATTTTTCACATGTCCACCCAATTTCTGAGGTTCCTACTCAATTTTGGCTGTACTCATTAATTTGAGGCAACCATTTAAAGTTTTTATAGTCAACTCGATTATAGGTGAGTCAATGTTCACCATGATTCTAACTAGTTTTGTAAAGATGAAATTCCTTCTAGTATCCCCTGAAGATGGACGTCTAGACGCCCGAAACATGTAGGGAACAAGAATTTTACTTTTATTAAATTTGTGGAGGAAGACATTGTCGTTTTATTTGCTTTTACAAATTATTTGAAAAGGAGTAAAAAAAAAAGAACAAAGGAATAAAATATAGCCATAAAGGTACAAAATACAAATAAGGTCTGAGAAAATTAATACTTGCACCATAACAAAATATATTAAAATGCCCTAAATAATAAAATTTCTGACAAAACATCAGTACATACAAGCACAGTTAACGTAGGAATCACTGTGTGTACTGGCATTCAAACTAAACGATCTATTCTGCTTTTTTAGTATTGTTTCTGCTATAAACAGAATGGTAAGAATTTGATGCTCACTAATGGATTTGAAACATAGGTGTCAAGTTGGATGATGGGGAATTTTTGAATGGTTGTCTTGATTTTTGTATTTTTCGGTTGCTTCGTTGTTTTGTTATTTTGTTCTTGCTTATTGATTATTGGTTTTGTTGTGATTATAGTGATTTATAAATAACTCGCTGCACTTCGTCTTTTTATGGCGGTCGCCAGTCTCTCGGGAAAAGGTAGCGAATGTTTTGTGAAGCGTGTATGTTGATATGATTCTGAGCTTGTCCCTTGTATTCTGTCATTATAGAAATTTGTAGATCGTTATGTAGTATACCCGTAGCGGTACATACTTAGGTGCTTTAGCAATATCCCTCAGTTCTTTGTTTTCAAAAATCTGCAGCTTCTTCAGATGCGTTTTGCTGACACACCGTGTGTATCCCGTATGTCAGTGTAGGTCTCATTATAGTCTCGTAAATTATTATTCTTTGTACCTATGTTGAGTCTACTATATCGATTAATCAGTGGCGACCAGGGTTCGCCCTTTTTCCGTATTTATACTCCAAGTTATCCCTCTTGCCGAAAGAGAGTCCCAGATAATTAATCTAATTTAACCAGTTTACCCTGGTATTGTTTATAGCAGTTTGGATTCAGGAACTTTGACTTTTGATGTCGAAAAGAAGATCGCTTGAGTGGTTGCAACATTTAAACGAATCTTCCATTTATCTAACTAAGTTTAAAGAAGATTTATATGCCTTTGAAGTTTATAGATTAATGTGTGTAATCGGCAAACAGGTGGTTGCCTATTTCTGCATGGGAATGCCCACATTTTAGATGTTATACCTTTGACGCATTGTGCAATTTTGATTTTGTCACTATAACGTCATACAAATTCCGCTATTAATATTAACCTATATCGCATATTTGATTTAAATTCTAGCTTTAATAACTGGTGAAAAGTACTACGTTTTGGTTACTGTATACATATTATTACCTATCCTACCTTGGTTTTCCACTTAAGGTTAATGACCTTCCGTTCGGTGTCTTGGACTAAGCTTGGAATGACACTTTGCTCACATCTTAATCACTTTTTTTCCTTGTATCAACTACTATATCATTTTTCAGACAATTTTTCTTTGTTTTGCTTATGAATATTAATTGGTAGTTTTAGTTCAAAACTTTGGAGGTTAGTTCAGGTTAGCGCTCTTGTTTTTTCAAGACTATTTATGGCCGGTATATCGAAATGTGATTCGTTGAATGTCGAGGATATTGGGACTATTGTTTATTTGAAACTATGAATATTAAACAATAACTAAATTTAGGTCCCTCTGCTTTATTTTACGTACTTTAAATACCTGCAACCGAGTAGTCAGGACCCAATTGATTTATTTCAACATCAAGGAAACGGTACCGCTGGTATGTGACCCAGTCTGTTTCTTTCTATTGCAGTGCTCTACAATTCATTTATCTTTCTTTTTCGTGTACGTTAGTTCCCAGTCCTTTTTTTGATATTGTTGACGAGTGACACTTTAGCTTCCGGTTTTTGGACTTCGCTTCAAGTGTTTGGGTCGGATTGTGTGCGGATAAAACAAAATTTTGGGTCCATTTTTATATGCTCATAATTTAAATGCATCCTCATTTTTGAAATAAACAATTTCAAGATTCATTAATGGATATCCCGTTGGCAACGCTACCGTATCTCGGGTTGCACGGGGACCTATTCATAATGGTAGAGATGTGCGTGCATTCTTACACCGACATTTTCGAGAAAAAGGGATAGGAAATAAAGGTGTGGTAGAATGCCCAACCAAATCACCCGATTTTTCACTCCTGGATTTTTTCTATGGTGTGCAATAAAAAATAAAGTGTATAAAAATGTTGAAATGTTAAAAACTTGACACAGTTACGTGTAAAAATTATAACTTTATGCCGATCTTTAAGCAGAAGATCGATCTTAGGACAGTAAAAAAAGTTAATAACAAATCAGTTAAATGTTTAAACGTAATCGGCAATTTGTTTGAACATTTGAGAGAAGTTTTAAGGGTATTCTTACTTTTTCTTAATTTTGTCCTGTTTTAATGTGAGGTGTATCTTTTAAGTAAGTTAATTTGATGTGAATCTATTTTTAGCAGCCGAAGAAGCAAAGGGACCTTTTAAATCCACGATTATTTTAGTCATCTTCAAAGAATTTAGGATTGTGAGGCCGTATTTTCTGTCGCCCTTAAGTTTACTTTGCTGTGGGTGAAATATTTTGATTTGCTGTTCGCTGGGCGGCAAAAAAAACACCTAGGTGGATCTTGTTTGCATATTTTTCTCGCTGCTAAAAGTAAAGGCAAAGGTCTCCGAGACCTGGACGGGCCAAAGCATATAGGAGCACCCAGCAGCCACCTCTAGTGAACCCCCAAATTGAATAATAGGGCCCTAGAAGCTCCTCATAGGGTCTTCTGTTAGTCTTTTAGTCTTTTAGTCTGTCTGCCTTTGGACTATCTTCATATTCTTCAAATTTTTAGGCTTGAGGCTAGTGTTGCAACCGAAGAAAAGTTCGCTCGAAAAGTTGGTAAAGTTTACGGAAAAGTTGGAAAAATTCGCTAGTACCTTGAAAAAGTTGGAAATTTTCATTGTAGGCGATTCCTCCATGTTTAATTTGAGTAATTTTAGTCCGGCAGTGTCATGTGAGTAGTGAGTATCCAGCCACTGTTCGAATGATATCAGTGATATATTATACATCACGATATAGTATAGTATAGGATAGGTATGGTGCGTATGGTCCGTGGTCCGTCCCGTACGTATGGTTAGTGATATCAGGATATTTATAAGCCGATATGTATCATGAATATTTATAATAATATAATAACACAAAAATCGGCGAGGCTAAAAAAAAGGGTAATATTTACTTTACTTACAAAATAATGACAGAACTAGGCCGTCGGCGAACATAACAGACAATACGGGAAATTCCCGGTATTCATTACCGAACCGTGCATATGGTAAAATTCATACTAAAAGTAAAAATCGTTTAACAACTGAAAGAGCGGGAAAAATTGTTTACATCGGCCATGATTTGAAGCTGCTTACAAACCATAAAACGAAAAACACCATGACTACTGATGTTGGTGAACATGGTTGCGACGTCCTTTTACACAGCAGCACTGATCAAGTGCAAGAGCGAGATCCCTCTGAGTCAGGTTTAGGTTTAGGTTTATCTGCCTCTGCCAGTACGGTTACGAAGAGGTTTACAAGGTCAAAATCTGGAATTCCTGCTAAACAAACCAAAAAAACATTAGTAGAAGACAGTAAAGAACTAGAACATAGATCGACAAATGAGTATAAGTCAGATTCAGATGAACAAACTACGGACACTGATAACGATTCTATCGCTCTTCATGAAGATTCGTCATTTAGCAGTCATGATGGTGATTCATCTTGGGAGGTCTTGGTCTTACTCTTAGGTTATATTTTGTAATTTTTTGTGTTGTTTGTTGTTTTGTTTTATTGCCTGTTTCCGTTTATATATTATATAAATAACCAAATAGATAATAAAAGGTTGAGTCAGTATTTTATTTACATAATTTTCACACAAGAACACATCACAATGCAAGATGCAACCTTAAAATTACCGTAAAGTTCAACTTTTCCAACTTTTCTTGAAAAGATGATTGAACTTTTCAGCAATTCCAACTTTTCCGGAAAACTTGCAACACTACTTGAGGCTTTGTATCGTCATACGGCTTCCGGTTCCCAGTTCCCATCCTCTTCTATCTTCCCAGTCTCCGGGTCTTAGGTTTCTTCCGACATGGCCCTCTGAATGTCGCCAATCCAGGTCGCTTTTGCCCTCCCTCTTCTTCGTTTTTCTGCTAGGGCCCATCCTAAAACTAGTTTTGAGATTCGAATTTCTGCCATTCTTTCCACCTGTCTATACTGTCCAATTTTTTTTGTTGCATTTCTTCTAGAATTGTAACTTTCATCATTTCCCTCACTCGTTCATTTCTGACTCTGTCCATTCTCGATAATTTTTCAAAGCGCTTGGTCATTTCTTGTTAACAATTTTTTTTATATCGCTATCTTCTCAGCTGTTTATTTATATTGTCCATTTCATATTTTCTAATTTGAAAGCTCGTCCTTTTTACTTTCATTTATTAAATTATAGCAGTATCCGCTATCAATTTCCTTCCTTATAGTAGTCTTATAAAAATAACAGGTATAACTTGAGCAAGGAAATAATTAACATTATAAACTGGGACGTGTGTACTTACAGACAATTTGCAGTTGCATCATTGCAATGATTCGTACCTTATGTAGGTATAATTATTCAGAATGGAAAATCGGTAATGCTCTTGGTATTGGAGACTAAGTTATTTGATTATAATGGATTTTTCTAGTCAGAAATGGGGCGCCAACATATTACTCCTATTTAAACTGCTTGTCTAATTAAAGCATGTGGTATGTAAATTAGTTTAATATCTGTTTCTTGGTTAAACAAATGCGATATAGTATGTTTATACAGGGTTGTGGTAAAGAAAAGTATATCATTGAAATAATTTAAAATCAGTTATTGTAATTGAAAATCTTGTAGCAATTTTAAAATTGCTACTATTGACTTCGTGGGGAATGTTGACTTACCTATCATTTTTACAGTCATACTTCCACAAAGTGCATCTTTTATAGCTATTTTGTTCAAAAACTTGTTTATTAAATTTTGTCATGTTTGTTTACAGAAAATTAGTCAAAATATGTGGTGTTAGAAGTAGTGCGTTCGTTTTTCTGTTGGTTAATTGCACAAGACGCTGCAGGTAGGTCGACTACGTATTTCCGTTTCTGGCTCCCGTCAAGTCGCAGAACGCCCATTTTTATATTTGGCAATTTTATGTAGTTTAATTAAATTTAATTTAGGCTCTGGTAAAAGCCCAGACTCTCGTATCGTTCTGATCTTTTGTAGTGTGTCTCTGTTCTCTTCTTTTTTTTTTGATGGCGTTAGGTTAAGTTGGCAAAACTTTGTGTCAGCTTTTTGTTGAAGGAGAAGGGGATTCTTCGGAGTTCTCGGGGCATTTAATTTTACTTTCTGAAAATTCTTCAGACCAGAATTTTGTCAAAAGACCACGAGGTCTCACCCCCCTTTTAGAGGTAAGCTCCTTTTATTCCTTTTATTCCTTTTTTTTTTTTGGTTTGTTGTTTTGTGGGGATTCAGTGGGTAATTTTCCTTTTTTGGTTATTTTTAGGGGCTTGGGTTGTTGTTGGGTTTTCACCACTTCACCATATGTAAGACTAAGGAACCACATGTGTTCTAACCGGGGACATTAAGCCTACGAGCCACCTTAGGAGTGCTTCCAAGGGTTTTTAACCAAGTTAAAGTTTACCTGCCCATCTGAAGGAGCTACCGCAGCAGAAGCGTGCTAGTATAGTCACCCTTAGTAACAGCTTTATAACCATATAATGATTTAAAAGGTTCTAGAATCTTCGTAGGTTATACCCCATTTTATTTAAAACCTTGAGCCTGGAAAGGCTGGTATTTTTTTTGCATTCATAACCTCAGAAATTTGAACATTTTTATAACAAGCGTAAACCCCCTTTTTTTATTTAATAAAGTATTTATTGTTTGTGTGGGAACATTTGAGTTTTATTTATTGCATAGATTTTCAATAGTACTAACATTCGGTATAATTTTCCTGGTTTGGACTTCTGTCAAACCAGGTGGCGCCCAAGGCAAGCCAAAGATGAAGGGAAGGTGTAAGTATATGGACCACGACCTAGTGCCTCCACATAAAGAGCTACCGTCAGCAGATAGTGACAACCTGTTGTCCATGACAAAAGGTTGCCACTGTCATAATCTATCCAAATAACTTGTCACATTCATAAATAATATTATTTTGATTTGAGTTCGCATTTAAAGCGTACTTTCTAGTTTCTATTGTTGTGTTTATAAGTTTTCTGGTCTTTATTACGTTTTAGTTTATTGTTCATTATTTTAATCATTACTGTTATATTTTTAAAACCCACATACCCTAACAACGGTTAACGATCCAATAGCTGAAATAGCAGACATCCACTTTGTTTATGGACTTGCTGATGAAAATTCTTTAGCAGCACAATGGATTTTTCTCAACCGACAAATCCCAAATGTTCGCACATTCGTAAGAATCCATCAACGCTTAGTAGAAACGAGCCCACTTGCGAAAGCAAGAGATATTGCAGGGAGGCCTACCACAAGAAGAACTCCTCCTTGGGAAGAAGCAACCAACAACTAACCTGAATTAACCGATCTACCCTAAGACCAAACAATAAGCCTTAATATGCTACAAACTGCGTTCAAATATTTTTAATATTTCTTAAAATATTTCATTTCAAATAAAAAGCAAAAAAAATATTCTCTTATGCGTTTGAAAGGTCCAGCAGATTATTAAAGGCGCAATATAAATTTGTATTATTATTGTGTATTCGGATGGAGTATAGGGCTCTTAGCTTCTTTTGCTTCTTCAGATATTATTCACATTCAGGTTTACGTATAGTGCTTTTCAAGCTGACCAACTGTTGCTCAACTGTTGTTCAACAATGCTTGCTTAGGCTGTTCCCGGCTTTAGGCTATCATCACGATTCATAAGTTTTTATATTCGGCGTATACACTCATCAAACCCGCCTTTCAATGGCTTTCTTGTCATTTACATACATATCTCAATTTTTCAACTGTAATTTTACAAATTTCTTTGTCTTTTTTTTATACGCTATGACGACACTAAGCCTTAATGAAATTTTTTCACGGAGAAATTAATAAAACGCCGGTAGCTGCTTCTTTATTTAGAATTCCCACGTCATTAAATTTATTTGTTTTTCGCCCAAAAGTTCTTATCTCTGCAGCCCTAATGTTAGGGAAAATGTAATTAATTTTGGTTCTCCGCTTCCATTCACTTAATTAAAAAGAAAACCGAATCGCGACATAAATAAGACAACCGCTTCTTGTACCGGAATTTCTTTAAGTACAAGACAACAAAATCAAAATGCTTATTGAAGCATGGAAAGCCGTTGAATGAATGTCCAGTATTTCTGCTTAATTGTCGTCGTAAAGAATCTGTTATATATTTTAATTTAATTAAATAGGTAATAAAAAATGCGATTAATTGGACAGGATTCACTTGGGTTCCGCTGATTTGGTACATATTGTACCCAGATCTCGAAATATTTTTCTAATTAATCGGATTCAGGGTGTTACAGTTTTAATGCTTATTAATATATTTCTCTGACCCTTATCAATGCAGTGGCTTTAAATTTTGTTACATATTATTATTACGAATGGCTTTGGATTTATTTGTTTTTTTAAAAAACTTTATCTCCCTATACAGGGTGTTATGGAAATGACTTATTATATTTTAAGGGGCCACTCCTGAGGTGGTCTAGAGTTACACTTGATAGTTTTTTTTTTCTAAAATCGGAAGTATTTTGAATTTTGTAAAATACCCTTAAACCGGACTATGTGCGCCTTCCATGATAGTTCAATGCCCCTGAACACATGTGTTTTTGACAAGACAAACTGCTGGAATGGTAATTGTTTAGTTTAGTGCAATTAATGTTGAATTTTGTGCTAAAATTTCGTATATAGACTAATTGAGGGTAGCTGATCACAATTTTCCTTTTGCGTTTTTACGGCAAATGCACTGGTTTTGAGAAAAAAATGTTAAAGTTTTTCACTTACAGGTTAGGGTATTCTTTCCTTTCAATTTCCTAGATTTTATGGTTTTCCCTTCAAAATATGTGATAAAACTTTCACCAAACTATCTGTTCATAAAATAAGAGCAACATTTTAGCAAAAAAACAATGGAAAAGGCACAAATTTAATTAAATTCGTTGTTAATACGCCGACAAAGTAGAACCGTCTCTTTTCAGATTCATTGCACTCACGTTGCCAGATTGTTCTTCTTTTTCTTGTAATTATCAATGGCTTCCATCCAGGAGAATGATATGCTAGCTCGAGCCAATAGGATTCATTCAATTAATAAAAATGAATTGACAAGTATAGGCAATTTATAATACACTAACAATCTGACAACATGGGTGCAGTTTGCTTCTGCTTTTTTGGCCAGCTGTCAGTGAGCCCCCGTCTTTTTCCAGATAACGTAGAGTTTTCTGTTCGCTTACAAGTTATCCCGTTTTTCAGAGTTTCCTTGTGGCATATTTCGTTTATTTCAACTCAGAAGTGTATACTATGACTCCGACAAGTAATATTTTATTGGAAATAAGCAACATTTTAGGATTACATGCAAAATAACATACCGGTGAGTTAGAAAAACTTTAACATTTTTTTTTCTCAAAACCAGTGCATTTGCCGCCTAAACGCAAAAGGAAAATTGTGATCAGCTACCCTTAATTAGCCTATATACGAAATTTTAGCGAAAAATTCAACATTTCCACTAAAGTAAACAATTACCCAAATCAGCTGTTTGGGTCATTGGCGTGTAGGTGTTTTGGACCTAAATTTTTGAAGGCATTTTTCTCGAATTTCTAGCTTCGAGCGCCATTTATAGCAATTTTTCCCCAATTCGTCTCGACCTATATATTTACGGGTTAAAAAATAATAAGTCATTTCCATAACACCCTGTATATTAAAATTCCGGACATATGTTCATATGAACTTTTTCCCTTAGAATATTATAAGGAATCACCCCCTTAAGTTACGTACCGTACTTCTGAAACACCCTGTATAATACGAACGTTATTTCAAAAAATCTATCCCTAAAATATTCATGAATAGCTTACTATAGGACCATCCTGTATAAAGTTTTAAGGTAAAGATTATTGACAACAAATAACAATGATGCCAATCGGTTTAAAAATACATCTTAATGTACTGGTAAATTACATCCAAATAAGGCGGTAAAATAATACTTTTTTGTCTGCTTCAGATTAATAGGTGACAACTAGATTTAAGATACTATAAAAAGAAATAAACGAAAACTATGCTACGTCAATAAACAAGAACTTTTGTCGTTACAAATGTCGCATGGGACTCGGCACTTCACTCGAAGACGATAAGGGTTAATCAGGATTGCCATAAATCTCTACAAAACATCCCCCTAAAGTATTTCAGTAGAATTCCTATCAGAATAGAGCGTAAATTTAAAGTCTGTTTAAGCCCCGCCACATAAGGGTTTTAATGATGCCACCATGTTGAAAAATTGCCTGTGCATTCATTCGTACAGGGTGGTCATACTTACAATATTTAGGCTCGTTCTTGGTCAGGTTAGGTTATTTCAGGTCGTTTGGATAATTATGATTGTATTCTTCCCTTGTACGTATGTGGTTTTGCTTACCTAAAATAAAGAAAATCTGTGTTTAAAAAAATATAATTTCCTCTGTAATAAGTAAATAATACACGTAACCCGAATTACAACTTTTTATTTTTAACCCTACTTTATATGAAACAACCAATACGATTGTCCGCAGTATTCGAGCAGCCAGACACATTTATTGTGGGTCAAAGCAAAGTCAAAAACATAGAAACTACGAAGGACAAAGAAAAATCGCTTGTTTGTCGCCGTGCTTATAAGATTTGAAAAATAAATTATGCGAAGTCAAGTATAAATAAAAACTACTGTAAAGAATTTGAAATGTAAAAAAATGGGTTACCAATATGGAAGTGTGTTTAGGTATTGTGATAAGTTAGCCTTTGGAGGTGTGGCACTAGGTATACATACAGGGTAGTGCTAGGAATCTAACTCGAATCATTCGACTATTCGAATATTCAAATACTCTAATACCGAATGTTTTTCTTTAAAAATATTCATATGTCCGATTATTCAAGTATTCAAATATTTGAATATTTAAATGTTTCAATATTCGAGTATTCAATTATCAAATATTTTTACTTTAAAATTATTCAATGTTACGTGCACGAGCCTTTAAAAAACGCGTTAATTGTTAACTCTATTAAATAAATGCGGTATCTTAAATTAATCTGTTTTTTTACAACCAAGTACAAATTCTGTTTACTTATTATTATGGTATTATATGTATAATATACTATAACTATATATTTAATATACTATATATATTATATAATATACTATATATATTTATTATACTATATAATATACTATATACAACGTGTCCAAAAAAGTTGACACTTTTTTATTACCTTTTTGAAAAGAGGTGTCTCTTCCTAAAAAGCTCTGTTTGACACGGAACTAAGATTTACGAAGAGAAAAACGTATTATATCATACAGGGTTCTCAAAAAGTACAAGAATATAAAAAAGGTCCAAGGGAGAACTACTCCTACTTTTAATTTTTTAGCAAAACGACAAATAAAAAAGTAAATAACTTGTAAAATAAAAGTTATAGGAATGGACCTAAATCACCAGTACTATCTGTTATAAGAAACAACAATTGAGTAATGCGAATGCGTATTTTTAACCATTAACCAACTGATTATTTTAATAGGGTTTAAAATTCTCTTTACCAACTTTCAAATTTTAAATAAGATACACTGTATGATGTTTAATTTTCGAGCATATTTTTTTAAGACAAATTCAACCATACCACTCAGTTAGGATCCTGATGAAAAATTACTGAAATATTTAAGCTTAAATAGAGATATCCAATAATATGAAAGATAAAGCCAAAGTCAAAGTTTTTAGTATTTATTACAAAAAACTTTTTATAATTTACTTTTATCCAGTACGCCATTAAATACTGTTTTCTAGTAGAAACAGTATAGTTTAACCATCTCATTAAACGCCTTGTACCATCTATGATTAATTTATTCTCTTATAAGTAACTAACCAACCCTCATATGTCATTACTATTAATTGTCATGTTCTCACAGTAGCATTACAAACACCAAACATCAAACACCTCCAGAATCAAGAGCTTCGCCAGCCAATGGACTAGGGGGGGGGGGGGGCAAGATGAGATAGCGGATGGGGGAAATATGAATTGTGGATACAATGTACAATGAATAAAATGTTTAAAAGTTTTTATTTTAAGAAAAATGTATAGAAAAACGAAAAGAAATTAAAACATTAAAAGAGAATTAATAAAAATAATAAAAACATAATCTTCTGGAGTTTTGAGCAAATTTGTTATTAAGGGAGGAGTAAATTGTTGGAAAGCGCGACTTCCAGGGCCCTGCTCTCCTCAGTGTTGCAAAGTAGTACAGGTACAGTGTAATAGTGCAATGTTTAGCGCCATTTTTAAATCATACCGTTTTCTCTATCTATTTTTTCATATTTTTTAAATTCTTGGCGACGTCTTTGTCTAGAACCCCAAGAAGGCATAAAGAAATTTAAAAACTAAATTTCGGTACTTCATGACAGTCCATTGTAACTTTGAATATCCTGCTCATTGAAGCCAAAACCTAAAATTATGGCCATTATGACAGCCAATCCGAGTTGATTACCGGTTGTAGATAACAGGAGTCCGCCGCGGGCCGTGGGTTTGTCTGTTACATTCAAGAATTTGTTTCGAAATTGTTATACCGGAAAGGCACAAGATGTATATTTGTTCCGCCTACGTAGAGAAGGTATCGTCGAATTTTTTCATTTCGTGTCTATGGTTTATTTATGGCCACTTGGTTGGATATTTATTTACCGTTATTTGCTTTACAATTATTATTTCCTTTGCGGCAACAACTATCTTTTATTATAGATCCGTGTAAGCCACAATTCTCATTAAAACAATGAAGGAAAAAAGATTTTTTTGAGAACATCCTATGTTCCTGATATTTTCAGGTATTTTATTGTATGTCTCACTGGCCTGTATCACTGGGTTACTTAAACCTATGTTTGTTCTTACTTAGTTGATAAACATTGTCTTGAGATCTCGTGTCATTTCAAATTTTGATATTAGATTGTGTCTTTTTAGAATTTTGTATAACAGTTTAATTTGTTCTAATTGTAGTATTACGTCTAGCCTTGGAATCTTTAGTTCTCTCTACATAAAGTCTCTGTATTGGTAAGTCTATCATATTTAAACAATGCTTTTAAAATTTCGTTTTGAACAATTTGAATAGAGTCAAAACTTGTCTTGCCACATGTTCCCGATATCGGTAGCAGATATCGAACGTGAGAGAGAAAGAAGGCATTATACACACTGTGTTTTGTTTTTTCTGTAACGTAATTTCAGCATCTATAAATTATTGGTATCATTGCTGCTATCCTGTTAGAAATATTGTTTATCTACTTTCATTTAGTAATATGAATTTTACAGTTCTGTAAATCGTTTTGTAATGGCATCTATTACAGCACTAGTGCTGTAATAGATGCCCTTACAAAACGATTTTTAATAGCAGGTGCATTTTTACAGGTGCATTTTTATTTTTAAAAAGGCCTTTTGCCAAATATTTTTATTCATAGATGAAAGTAGATAAAATTTTGTACAATATTCTTGTTGTAAATTCATATTACTACACTCGATGTTTTATTAAACTCGGCTGACGCCTCGTTTAACAACTTTAACATCTCGTGTTGTAATATGAATCTTTACAACACTTATATCGTAAATAACTATTATATGTTCAGACCAACTTAAACGATAATCAATAATTAAACCCAAATATTTGACACTCTGAACCTCATTAAGCTTTGAATTATTTAGTTGTATATTAGGTTCTATTTTTTTGTCGAAATGTTATAAAATGTTTTTCTTAATATTTATTTTTAGTTTGTTGCAATACAACTAGTTTAAATGTAATTTTAAGTCATTGTTCAGGTTAGTACGACTCCCCCTTCTCCACCATATACCAAAACCGTGTCATCAGCAAAGGCATAGTACCGAGCACTGAGGTTTACATATCTCAGGCTTAGCACATAAAGTGAATACAGTAGAGGTCCAAGTACAGAGCCATGGGGCACCCCAAGCTCGCTGGAGAGCACCTCGCTATGGACATTGTCTATCCTAACATATTACCTCCTCCCCAATAGGTAGGATTTAATTAAGTGATGTATAGTGCCCCTTAAACCCATACCCTGTAATTTTTGCAATACTATATCAATGCAGACGACATCAAAAGCCTTTTGCAGGGCCACAAACACTGCAACAACCAACAATTTATTATCAAGTGCACTAAGCGTGCTGCTGTTCTTAACGAATCCATACTGAAACTGATCAAACTCGACATATTTTTTTACAAAAGCTGTCATCTTTTTTTAATTATTTTTCTAATATTTTTGACAATACACTTATGGTTATTATTGGTCTGTATTCATACAGCCCCTTTTAAAGATTGGAGTTACTTTCCTTATTTTTAGTTCTTCAGGATAAACACCTTCTATTAGAACTTTATTTGTTAATATTGTCAAAATATCTAAAATATTATTTTTTAAATTTAATATATCCCTAACAGTCACTCCATCGTGCCCTGAGGCTGAGCCTATTTTTTTCCATTTAGTTTTAAAATAATGTTTTTTTTTTGGTGTTTTTATTCTATTATTAACCCTATTTTTTATTAATTTAAAATCAGATCAATTTTTTTGTTTTTGGGATTTTTTATTTTTTTTTGTTTGTTTATCCCTTTGTTTCATCATTTCCAATAGCTCCAATACAATTGAAATCACTTCATCGCAATCTCTATTTCAGTTTCGGCCTTAACGGAAATAAAACGAATAATTCGTTGGTTATTACCGTTATTGTTAGTTTTCCTAATTGTGGTGTTACTCAAAAATCGTCGGATTTTATGATAGGGCAATTTTGGGAGAGCTGCATCACATTTCCTTTATTATAGAAACAAAGTACAAAGAAAGATGAAATTATAGTATGTACTTAAATATACATTATGTTTACTTTAAACAAAATATAACAAAAATTATATCATTAAGCAATTTAAACATGTTAAAGTTTATTTTTAAAAAAGTTTACAAAAATGCATCTGAGCCTAGGTAAAAGCACTTAAACATGGAAGACCGTCGTGTTGTTATAACACTTATAATCGAGAACCTAATAAAAACCTTCGACAATACTGACGGTACAATTGTAGGTAGTAATAAAAAATTTAACCTTTAAAGATTACGTTACTGCATTATTTGTCAAAAATATAAACTAGTGCTTATTTAAGGATAATCAATTTGTTTATAACATTAACTTTTATTTTTGGTGTTGACTGACTATACAAAAATCGGTAAATATTTTACAGTATTAAAACCGAAATAAAATAGGACAAATTCAATAAAACGTAACCTTTGCTTTATTACGTAGGCACCAACTGACAGCGCCCAACCGGGGTCAGTCCGCATCAATCAATTTAAATTAAATCTCAACTGGTTAGTTAACGTGATATACTTTTTGAAACGTGACCATTATATGCACTTACATGCACACAAAAATACTTGTATTTTTAAAGCGGCAGATTTTGTTAAAAATATGAGTAACGATACAGGAACCAAAATAGCAGAACTCATTTTTCTGAAAAATGTTCAATGCTCAAAAGACAAAATATTAATTAAATTACCAATAAAGTTACCGCAATTTCAAAACAATATCGTCTTCAAAGAACCTACTACACAATGGAATTTTTTTTTTGGGATACAGTTTCCATTATAATATACAGGGTGTTTCAGAACAAATGCGAAAAACCTAAGAAGGCGATTCCTTGTTTAAAAAAGGGGTAGTTTGATATACAGCGTGGGCAAAAAGAATGGAACACCCCCAATATTTTCATAGCCATGGATATTTGAAAAATGCTCGGACCCGTCGATTTTATTTATCATTTTTACAAATTTTGAGAATATTTAGTATTATACAGGATTGCTCAAGAAGTCGGGGCACACGCTAACTTTAATTTTTTAAATGAAATACCCCAAATTTTATTCGATTTTTGAATTGTACTTAAAATTCTGAATATTTTTCATGTAACATACCCTATCTCGATATTCAGCTGTTTTCTATATATCACAATCTAAACAATAATCAAATTTATATATTTAAAGAAATAGTCCATTCTCGAAGTGGAGTTGAAATATAGGGGAAAGGGGAAAAAAATCATAAAGTCTTTCTCCACTGATTTAATAGTGAGCTATCAAAGGCTCAATTTTAAAAATAAAACGTCTCTACATGTTTCGAAGGTAGTAACCTTCATCTTCAGGAGACAAAAGCAGTGCTGCAGTTAGTATAAGCAGTAGAGAGAAAACTGTTGATGGAAAGTGACGTTGATGGAGCTTTAGAAAATCTTTCGAAAAAAATATTAAAAAGTGAATGTAAAAGCAATCAGCATACTGAAATTTTAATTGAAATGCTTTATTTATTTAATTCAAAATGTATGTGAAGAAATTGTCAACTTGTGGTCGGATATAAAAGAGAATATGTTCCTGATATGAAAGTTATAATCTAGGATATATAAAAAGATC
Organism: Polydrusus tereticollis; assembly: GCA_963920685.1. Classification (NCBI taxonomy): domain Eukaryota; kingdom Metazoa; phylum Arthropoda; class Insecta; order Coleoptera; family Curculionidae; genus Polydrusus; species Polydrusus tereticollis. The sequence continues at coordinate 182,960,441 of OY987327.1, read as the reverse complement.
TTTTGGACATTCTAGGTCATGTTATAAAAATTTTTGTGGAAGGGAAGAAAAATTTTTGTTAGAGTTTATGAGAAATTCTGTAAAAAGAAAGAAATTTGTAATTAGTAATAAAATAAAATTAATAATAATGTCTGTACTTACATAATGTTGAAATTTCATTTGTAAAAAATTTCTGTGGGCCGAAGGTCCCGTCAACCTAAGTTCGTACAATTTTGTAGGGAAAAGGAAACGAATGAGAGTTAGATTTTTAAAAAAATTAGTAAAAACATATATAAAATAAAGATCTTCTCTTCCACAAAAATTTTTATAACATGACCTAGAATGTCCAAAAGATCTTTTTATATCCTATAGTACTGCTACAAATAAAGTAAATATGTTACTAAAAATATTGAATAATGAGCTTGTTTTTCAAAATAAATATAAATATTTATACATTCCTAAAAAGTGTAAACTAGGCTTAATCAATACAAAAAATAATATACCAAACAAAATTTGGGTAATATCTGCGAAACTAAATTTTTTAGAAAAAAAAAACAAAGCACTTTTGCGTGGTGTTTTAAATAAGTTAACGCATAATTAACCTAAAAAGCAAATATTTTCAAAATCACCCTACAGATTATAAACCAAGATAGCCATTACAAATTGATAGACATCCGAATCTTTCGTCTCCTTAAATAGTAGGAAAATAAAGTGAAAACCGTAGCACTCTATCTTTGATAATAACTCGAATACCCCCTAAAAGTATCGAAAATAATATATAAGGCTTTATTGGACCAGTCTGTTTATGGCTGAGCGAGCCTAATAAAAGGTCTAGTCAGATAAAGCTTTATGTTGTTTTTTATTGTTATTGATTTTTCGTAAATTTTTTAAACTACAAATTACAGTTCGACATGTTAAGTCATTAATTTTATTGCTTTAGGTTATCCTAATATTTAGCGTAGCTAATGCCTGCAGACGTAAGTTTTACTGCATAGGACGAAGTAAATTTTGGACGCAAAACTGCACAGTAAAGACACGTTTTTAATGAAACATAAAAAATAATATTTTAACTACAGCTATTATAGTTCTAATAGCAAATTAGCCATGTGGCCGATTTCGTTTGAAAGAGGCTATATAAAGAATTTCCTATATAAAAATAATATCGCTAATAGAATTTCATATCGTGCTTCTGATTTTTAAGATCAGTGTTGCCTAAAGTTATGCAATACAAGTATATGCCCATAAAGAGGCAACACGACAATTTATGTTTTATAAGAGGACGTAATGTCTCACATAAATTTTCAAAAGGCTGGAAATTGTAACGTGCTGACGTTTCACTGCATAGGTTTATTTTCCGCATTTAGGTAACTTATTTCTTGAAAATTTATTGCACTATAGCAAATTATAGTATACAAACAAACTGCAAATAAGAAAGTGGCACTATGCCTAGCAGCATTAAATTTAAACCATTATTTTCAATTTGTAGGATAATTTATTTGTTGGTGTCCTATTACTAATAGAAATCAAGAATTGTTAGTAAAATAAATTAAAGGGAGATTTATTCACTAAAATAATGCTAATTAGTGTTTTTTTCTAGAGGGCGCTAATTACACTGGACATGTTTCAGAGATCCTTGCAGATTTTTTTAATTTATTATCTAATTGACAGGTGTAAATTTGTGATGGGACCTACAACTGCGTCAAAAAAGTTGTCATTTTTGATCGATTTCAGGAAAACTATATTAGAATAAATACTTTTGCTACTAAACTATACTCCGGTACCAAAATAATTGGCAGTGACTCATTTTTACCGGGGTGTGCAACAGGAGCGAATCCAGATTTTCGTTTGGGGGAGAGTCATTCACAGAAAAGTAATATATTTCACTTTTGTGTATTAATGCTATTATTATATAATAAATCTCCAAAATAATAAGAGAAGTTTTCATAAATACATTTTATATAAAACCCACACGAAAAGAGCTTATTACATAACCCATTTTAGCCTGTTTGCGTTATGTAATATATTATATTATCGTACATCGAGTGATGTAATGAACTTATTACATTACTCATTTTTAAATAAACTATGATTTTTTTGTTCCATCAGTCACTGTCCCTTTTTGTGTAATGTCACTGCATAAATATGAAAACCATTATTTTGAATACATAAATCATAAAAAAATCATAAAAAACCAAAATTCTGGGTCTTATATAAAATGTTGTATATTACGCGTACGGTAAGGCTCATTACAGCACTCGTGTGGTTACTACGACTTGGTCTACGACCTTGTCGTACCAATATTCCCCACTCGTTACTGTAATGAAGCTCATACCGTACTAGTAATATAAATAACTATTACGGATCAATATAATTAAACTTTATCATGCATTGGAAAATAATATGATCCCCTACTGTCTTAACACCCTTAATTAAAAATATTCTCAATAAAGTGGAAAACCATGTGAAATCCAGACAGTCATACAAGCACTTACATACATGACATATAGGTACCTCTACAGGTAGGTATACAAATACATACGCCTCAAAATATAAGTATATATTTTATTTAACAGCTGCTCTGTTACTTCTATTTCAAATTCTTAAGTAAGTATAAATACTTTATCTACTTTCATTTAGTAATATGAATTTTACAGTTCTGTAAATCGTTTTGTAAGGGCATCTATTACAGCACTAGTGCTGTAATAGATGCCCTTACAAAACGATTTTTAATAGCAGGTGCATTTTTATTTTTAAAAATGCCTTTTGCCAAATATTTTTATTCATAGATGAAAGTAGATAAAATTTTGTACAATATTCTTGTTGTAAATTCATATAACTACACTCGATGTTTGATTAAACTCGGCTGACGCCTCGTTTAACAACTTTAACATCTCGTGTTGTAATATGAATCTTTACAACACTTATATCGTAAATAACTATTACCTATTACGCTGCACACATCGTTGGTTATACCCAATTGTGATTATATAATTTTTTTTGTGTTCCTCTGTTTGTTTGGGGGGGGGGAGGTCATGTCCCCATGACCCTCCCCCTGGATCCGCGCTTGGTGTGCAAGACGTAAGGGGAACGCCAATTCCAGAGGCGTGTCATTTTAAACAATAATAATTCAAAAAATATATGAATTATTGTTTATTATTATAATATATTTACATTTACTATAATAAATATAATATTATAAATTAAACTGAAAGATAAATTAAGCTTCTATATTTGGTGATCTAATGAAATAATTAGAGAAACTAAATTACGCAGGTATAAAATCCAAAAAGAATAATAAAGCAACGGTATATATGTTATTTTTATAATGTTTTTATTATACTACATAATAATAGAAACATATAATAGTGGATTAAGGGCAAAATCTAAACCTAAATTATAAATTTATAAATTTCCTATTGTTCTAGCTCTATTGTTACTTAATGAACACTAATTGATAATAATTTGACAAATTATATTCCACGCCGACATTAAAAAGAGTTATAATGATATGTACATGACAATACGTTACAATTTTAAATTCAATATTACCATTACAGCGATTATTCACTATCTGATGATGAAAACATTTCATTACTGTCGCTACTGCTGTCATCTGCAGGATTTATAATAATAGGTTCTACCATGACTTCAACGCGTACATCTAAGTCCCACATTTTTTTTTCTATGCCCTCGACATGTAATATAAGCTCGATTGGATTTAGTTCACAATAGTAAGGCAATAAACGTAATATTGTAACACCTCGTTCACGAGCCATTTCATCCACCACATATTTATATATTTCTTTTTGTGAAGTCTTGCTGCACTTTTAGCATTTTTTTGCCAAATGCAATACTTTTTTCTTCGAGCCAGTCAACAATATCTCCTTTTCGCCACGCAAAAGTTGGCAAAGCTTCAACCCGACGGCTGTGGTATGGTGCATTATCCATCACGATTACCGACCCACGTTCAATACGCGGTAAGATGGATTTAAACCAATCTTAAAACACTTCCGAGTTCATATACTCATGATAATCACCGGTTTTACGAGATTCAAATACGTTTAACCCACCTTCAGGAAAACCAGAATCACTCCCGATGTGGGTTATAACTAACCGACGACCCTTTCCTGAAGGAGCTTTCAATCCAGTGGACAGTCCATTGATAAAGGCGTTACGTTCATCTTTAATGTTGAGATCTTGCCAAATGTAATTCACAGTATGTCCTTCATTTAACCATGTCTCGTCCGTAAAGTAAATTCTTTTCCCTGCACAGCGACATTGTTGTATTTCTTCTAGATACTTTCTATGCCACAATACGATTTCTTCCTTTTCCACCAAAAGACTCCTATTGTCCTTGATAGTCCTATAAACAGTACGGCAAGATGTCTTAGTCAATGTGGCCCAAAGTTCTGCTGCATCAGTGAATGATATTTCACTGTGTGTACTTAGAATTCCCTCATACACATTTTTTACAATTGTATGCTCCCCAGGTATTAAATGACGTCGTTTTGTAACTTGTTGGTTACTATCACTTAAAGAACTCGCCTGCATTATAATATTTGCTGTTTTGAATAACCACCAAAATAACACCAAAATAATAAAACTGAATTGCTAATATCCTCTTGATTGAAACTTGTCTACGACACTGAACGTTGGTTAGAGGCGATAAGAAAGCGTGCGAGCGCTTTTAGACATGGGTTTTTTACCTGCGTTGCCAAATTAAGTAAAACAGGTACCGTAGGGTGAAAAGGCCCTTAATGACATGCCGATTTTGGTACATTTTATGAGAATTTAAATGAAATATTTTAAAACCTGGCAACATGTAACGACTTATCCCAATCGGTTTTGAATGCTTTTATTTCAATTATACTTTCTTAAGAAACAAAATCGGTTCTATTTTATTTTTACTAAAGAAGAGCGAGGGGAATAAGAGCTTATGAATGTTTAAACTGAAACTTACATAAAATGCAATAGTATTAACGCACCTCATAGATTTAAAAATATAGCGAAAAGGAAAAAGCATGATTTTATTGCTAATAAAATCAGAGCATATAAAAGTAACACGCTATCTACACTGGAATACGTTAAAATCGTATCATATTAATATGCCCATAATAATAATAATAGTAATTAAAGATGTCATGAGTATGTATGTAAATAAGTAAATAATTAAAGGCTGGAAATTATTACGTAAATAGTAACTTTTCTTAATAATAAACATCTTGTAACATTGATTTGACCTGATTTTTATTGCCTGCTCTTAATTGCCTATGTGCCGATATGGGACTTGAAATGAAGGGGTGCCGATTTTGAGCACTGGTTCGAACTGTGACGTCAGGTAAAACGAGGGCGGGTCAAAATAAAAAGAGAAAAACACGACTCATGGTTAACTTACACGAAACGTCACCTAGTGTTCACCACGACAAATGCCCTGACCCTTGATATCACGACAGTAAAAGTCGCAATTGACCTTCACGTTACGTGAAAATAAGCCTTTAATATGTAATTTATTTTCCGGCTCCAAATGCATTTACATTGTTTGAGAAACATAAATATTCATCAAGTCTGCTGAAAATACAAGATAAACACTTTTAATTAAAATCAGTCGGTCGGTATTCCGTTATTTTCAGTGATAACTGACGCACTTCCGGTTTATTTAATTAAATTCGATGTTTTACCTTGTACGTATAGTACTTATACAGCGTCGCTTTTATTTCTTGAACGTAAACTAACTGTGCCGACTCACGTTTGTAACAATGAGCTACACAAAACTTTAACCTGTATCTCCACAAGTCGACTGGTTTAAATTTGTTGAAAAATTGGAAAATAAAATCCTTTTTGAATTTTACTGCATTACTTCTTTATTAAACGATTAATAACACTTCTCCTCTGTTCACCCTAGCATGGGCTACAACATATAACAACTTTCAATGTGATGGCTTTGTCCACTCACTTAGCGGTGACTTAACTTTCTATACTTTCCACCTGAGACTTTGTAAACAATAACAAACTTTTACATGAGGGCTTTCTCCCTTCACGGAGCGGCGACTTATATCGCTCGATCTCTGCCAGACACACTGACTTGTTTACAAACAATATAATATAACCATACTCAAATACTCCGACCAATCAGATCCTAACACGTCGAAACCAAGATGGCAACGTTTTACATCAGGCGACTGTCGATCGGCCAATCAGAATAGCGTCTCCTTGTTACTACGCACGTGGCGTATGTCGTACTTAGAATTGCGTTTTAGAGAATATTATAAAATAGCAGACAGTTTTTTACATTATGATTTAACTTGAACATATATTTTTATGGATGTGTACAACGTTGCCACCACTTTAATATGCGGTGTTGCCATTTATATTGCATGTGAATTTAATGTATTTTTCTCTATTTTTTAGCATTTAGTTGTTGAAGAAAAACATAGTAATTTAGCACGAATGCGACGTTGCCGCTTGGTTTAGTATTACATTGCATTATATCCCCTAAGATTGATTTCAACGTTTTTACTTTGCTTTCCTACTGGGTCACGACAAAAATATGAAGTGTGTCCCAAACACTAACTTTAATCCATTTTTAGTGTATTTAATCTGATTTTCTCTTGTTTCAGATTAAAGATGTTACTACTCAATGCAGCACTCCTTTTTGGGGTCATGGCTCTGTTACAAAATGCAATAGCTGATCCAGTACATATTATATCACAAAATTTACAGCAAAGTATCACGTCGTCAACGTTAAAATGGGTTTCAACTGATGGAATGGATAAGAGTGTCTTGAAGCATGCTGTTGTTGCTGCGTATCAAACAGTTGATGGTGAGTACCCACACCCATCTATACAGGGTGTTCCTTAGTGATACGCGAATATTTAAGGGTGTGAATCTATATGAAAAATTAATGAATTAAAAACTGGAAGTTAATTAATATTATCGAAACTACTTCAGATATATCAGTGATATTTAGTACGTAGCGACACGCCAATGGTTTTTTCCCCAATAAAAGATATTTTTCAATTCACCGTTCAATTTGAAACATAAGTGCTCTCCTGAGTTGTTGCAAGGCGCCGTTTTCGAGTAAAAAAATAAAAACCGTTGCATTGTCCGAGACAATTAATCTAATTATTGAAGAATAAAATTTTGCAATAAATCTAGTTGCCATGAAATATGTCACTTGGTTTTTACATCTGACATTTTGTAGTAAGTCTTTGTCATTCAAGTATGTGCGTTGTGAATTTTTATTTCATTTGAATTTTACTATCTTGTTAAAAATGGCGAATTATTCAAATGCAGAAATAGCGGAAATACATTACGTGTATGGCCTCGCCGACGGTAATCGAGAGCAAGCCAGACGTATTTATCACCTGAGATATTCCAATCGCGCTTTGCCAGATAGTCTAACCTTTTCTAATATTCATCGTCGCCTTATGGAAGAGGTACATCTGAAAGTAGACCTCTAAGTGTGAAAACACCTGAAATTGAGGAAGCGGTACTGCACGAAGTCGAAGAACATCTTGAAACGAGTACGAGGAAAATCGCTAAAAACTTCAATATTTGTTATGAAATTGTTTGGAAAATTTTAGTGGATTTTTTATTATATTCGTACCATATTAAGAGTACATGCATTACTTCCCAGAGATTTTCCCCAGCGTGTGACCTTCAACCAACAAGTGTGGTGAAATAAAGTTATGTTTTTAATAATGAGAAACCCTGTATATTATACCATTATGAGGGAGCCATTTAAATGCTGATTTCAGAAATATATGACACATTATAGTAATGTTTAATATTTGGCCCAGAATACGCCAAAAACTAAATTTTGACTTAGTTGGCCGTGCATCTCGATCTTGTCATGAATGGTCTTGTCTTTTGTTTTTACATCTTATTTTTCTTTTTGTTTCACACTTTACCGCAATAATGATAAAACACAAGTGTAATAACCAATTTATAACACTTTATTTGAACTATATAACTCTATATACATAACTATAATAACAATAGGTAATAATGATATAATACAAGAAATTATTTATTATTATCTATCTATTTAGTTCTTGTAATCGGCTAAATGTTGAAAGTGACCCCCATTCATTTGAACACATAGTCGGTAACCCTTCTTTAATTTATCTAAAGCTTTATTAAGCCAGTTAGGATTATTATTATTTATATTGTTTATTTTCCTCCTAATTTCTTCTTTAATTATATTACTATTGTCGTTTTGTCTGAAATTAATTTTATTTTTTAAATGACCCCACAAAAATGTATCTAGAAGTGTAAGATCCGGACTATTAGCTGGCTATATAATTGTCCCGTATCTTCCAATCCATCTTCGAGATTTGTTATTAAGGTGACTCGAGCAACATTACATCAACAACCATCTTGTTGCCATATAATTTAGATCGCTTCGTTAAGTGACATATTATCCATAAGTTCTTTTATATCTTCTCTTTATCCTATCGCCAGTCATTGAACCTTCATAAAATATAGGGCCTAGAATTTTATTTCTTCCAATTCCACACCAAACATTAATAGAACGTCGGCCAGAACGTTTAATTTAAAAATATTTTTCCGGATTTTCTATGGACCAGTATCTAATGTAAATTTTTTCTGTTGGGTACCCCTGCTGTCGTAAAAGATGATTCGCCGGTCCTTAAAATGTTATGAAAAAAAAGTGTTTTTTTTCCAATATTTCCAGCATAAGCCTACAAAATATCAGTCTTTGGGCTTTATTTTCCTCAGCTAGGTGCTGCACTTTTGTCAATTTAAAAGGGTTCCATTTATTTTTGCTTAAAGTTCTCCAAATTTTTCCAAAACTTAAGCGCAAATCAAGAACTCCGTCACGTATACAGTTTAAAGGGTTTTCTAAAAAAATATTGCATAGTTAACCAAACAAAATTACAAAATGTTGCTCCTTATTAAATCAGTGAAGAAAGACTTTTTGACTTTCTTTCCCCTCCCAAAATTACAAAAGCAAAATTTGAATCATACCAATATAATATGGACGTATAATTCTTCATCTTGGTATGAATTAGTATTTCTCTTTTCTCGCTTTAATGACTCATTCCTCTTTGAAATAATACATACATACGTTTAAATGCCTTTTTAGATGGTGCGTGTCTATTGCCATCTTCTCTATGGATTTCCATATATTTATTTCTATTTCTTTAGAATTTTGTTTATGAGTGTTGTTGGGTAGCCGTTGTTGAAAAAATTCAGACAAAAAACACAAAAACTACTCTACCGAGGACGACCCCTTCCATCAAACGCGAAATACAGTTCAATCAGATATACAGGTCACACAAGTCAAAAAATCTCCAAAAAACTCAAAAACCATAAACTTATCCCCATACAAGTCAATAAAAATAACCTAGGTAAATACATAGCTAATTCAAAAATTGAAAATAAAGACAAATTAACACATAGCGGGGTCTACCAAATACAATGTGATGACTGCGATGCAATTTATATAGGTCAAACAGGTAGAAACTTTAAAACTAGGCTTAAAGAACATAAAACATCCATTTTAAAAAAACAAAATAAAACAGAAATAGCGGACCACTGTATAATAAATAACCACTCAATATCCAACAAAATAAAACTGATATATACTCAACAAAAGGGTAGAAAACTCAACCTATTAGAAACATTAGCAAACAAAAAAGCCTTAAAAAATCGATGTAATGTTGTTAATAATCAAATTGAAATACCTTCAGGTGCCAATCTAATACTTAATAGTCTAATAACTTAAGATAAATATGCAATAAACACTGTCAATAATTACGAACGAAAAAACCCATAATTATATACACAAAATCAATTCCTTAATTTTATTACTTAGATGTAAATACCTCTATAATCACACCTGTAATTTAGTTGTACCTTTGGCCAATACCTGTAAATTAAGGACCAAAATAACCCATCATCTGTCAATTTTTATTTTAATGACATGTAGAATTTAATATTGTCTTCTATGCAGTGGCGTAACTAGCCCTCTAACCGGGGGTGGCCTAGGGTTGGCCTGTTATTGTGACTTGTAGTGGCGGCTCGTGTAGATGCGGGTTGGCGGAGAGCCCGAAATTTTTTTGGACCACGCCCAAATTTTAACAAATTTGGTCAATAATCAACAGTAATATCACAATACCTCGTTTTTTTATCGGTTAGATTTTTCAGCTGTCACGAAAACTTTTTTTGGAAATATTTCGAGTTAAATTTGGACATGTTTATTTTGATTAGATCCCGAGAGCGAAGCTCGGGGGATTTAATTTTTGAATAAACAAGCCCAAAGTTCAACGAGTATTGTCAAAAAAGTTTGAGTGAAAAATGGAAAATTTAACCAATGAAAAAATGATGGTCGAGTGATATTGGGCAATTTATATAGATTATAATTATAAATTGATGCTATATTTGCGAGGCGAGTAGCGAGCTTACAAAGTCAGCCTTTTTCTGGGGGGGGGGGGGGGGGGCTAGCGACGTCTGGGGGGGCCCCGGCCCCCTTGTAGTTACGCGTCTGCTTCTATGCCTTTGATAATGTTCCGCAAGGGTTGAAACACGTGTCAGGAAACTGAATTTAATCGTGAAATATAGCAAGTAAGACTTTAATTTCCTCTACCATGGAATATCCATTTCACCAAGCATGTAGCCCATCAAAAATCAATTATAACTATAATGTGTCATATATTTTTGAAATCAGCATTTAAAGGGCTCCATCATAAACCGTTCAAAAGTTAGAGCTGACAAGGTAAGTCGGTGGGTCCCCCTTGGGGGGGCACTGCATCTCCGTTAAGGAGTACTTTAAGAATATATACATATACTTACCCTGTAGTAAAAAAATACATTGAATTCAGTAGTAGCACGATAGTAGGTGCAAGATGTATTTATACAGGGTCGTTGGTATGTATGGAAACGGTATATCATTTCTTAAAGCGCAACAGCTAGCAAAAAATATTCCAGATAATAATTTTAGGGTATTTTCTAGTCTATTAGAATTTTAAAAAATTGAGTATACAGGATGAGTCAGAAAGTCGTAGAGAAATAAAGTTATTTTTTTTTAATGGAATTTTATATTTATCTTAGAATATTTTTGGATTTTACGTAAAATTACAATTATTTTTTATTAAGTGCATTATAAGTCTAAACCAAATAGTTTCCGAGATATCGACTTTTGGAAAATGACATTTTTGAATTTTGACAGCTTCTAGCTTTCTAACGGTACGTCTTCGAGTAAAACGGCGTACATGTCCCTATCTTAGTTTCTAACTACCTTTCCAAAAGTGTCAACTTCCGGTTAAACCGGTTGTAGCTCAAATGCCGAAAATATAGTACTTCCGGTTTAACGGAAGTTGGTATTTTTGAGAAGATAATAAAATAGTAAGTTAGGGGCATGCAAGCCGTTTTGCTCTATGGCGTACCGTTAGAAAGCTAGAAGCTGTGAAAGTTCAAAAATGTCATTTTTCAAAAGTCGAAATCTCGGAAACTATTAGGCTTAGACTGATAATGCACTTAATAAAAAACAATTGTAATTTTATGTAAAATCCAAAAATATTGTAAGTTTTTCCATTAAAAAAAAGTAACTTTATTTCTCTACGGCTTTCTGACTCATCCTGTATACTTATCTTTTTTTAATTCTGATAGACTTTACAAAACCATAAAACTTTTGTCTTGAATATTTTTTGTTAGCTGTTTTACTTTAAGAAATAATCGACCGTTTTCATACACCAACGACCCTGTACATTGGCCTTATTCCATCAAAAAATGCACTTAAAATATCCTTATTGTTTTTTTTGGTGACTTCGCTCCATGTTACATAGCTCGACGTTTCGTGAATATATTTAATAATGGGCCCCTTTCAAATATTCCCATCAATTCAGGACTTATGCGAGGATTTAAGAATCCCAAAATACTTCCGTTTTTACTGGGAAACTCGCAAAATTTTAACACTGCCATTTTTCACTTAAATATAATTTTAGTATAAGTAACAGATTAGCCTACTTTTTTTTAACAAGAAACTAAAATAGAAAAGGATACACAATAAAACGTAGGTCTATATACATTTTCGAGGATGGAATCAAAAATTTCCTGAGTTTACTTCAGGGTTGAGATGATTAAAATCAATTCATTAAAATCACGATTAAAATCATGATTTTAATCAGTATGATTTTTTTTTAAATCATGATTGATTTTTTAACACTTAAAATGTATTTGTTCATACAAAAAATAAAACCCAGACGCATATTTATGTGGTGTTATTTATTATTTTATTATAATAATCGAAGAGTAGAACTGGTGGTTACAAAAATAAAACTTTAAAAAAATTAAAAACATAAAACTAAAAAAACCTTTTTAATACAAAAAATTCTTAATTTAAACAAAAAAAAATATAAAAAAACCTAAGTGTTATAATGCTTAAATAGAAATACTAGTTTAGCTGCTTTGTCACTGCCAAGTCTGTTTCTTATATCTGAATGTACGAATCCATAAGTATAGAAAACATCCTTTCGATATCAGCAGACGATGCACAGGCACACAAAACAGAAATTACTATAGGGAGCACTTGCTTAATTTCTGAAACATCTTCTTGAGATCTCCACCACTGAAATCAGAGTCTTGTGAAAAGGGTCCGACTTAGCTTCCAACTTAATTAGTAATGGTAATAATCCTGTGTCTGCAAAATATTTGGAAACAATGTGTAGAGCATCTCTCTTTTCTTCAGCTAGTAATGGATATTCTTCTTTGTTTATTATAGGATCCAAAATATACGCCAAAAAGTGAAAGGGGGTTAGAGCTTGAACATATCTGTTCTTAAATAATTGATATTGACGCAAGCTTCTTTCTTCTTTAAATTCAAAACTGTCAAAAATAGCCAGTAACTTTTTCCATATGTAAACTGCTTGAGATAAAAATGCACCTTTTTGTTGCATTGCATCCAGTGCTATAGAAATTGGTTTTAGCAATTGTAGAAAATCTTCAGCCATCCTTTTAATACAGATATCTGAAACTTCTTTGAAAATCACTGGACCAATTTGATCTTTATGTTCTTCACATATTCATAACAACTTTGGCCACTCATTTACATAGATCTCAAGACAATCTGAAAGTGTATTCCATCGAACATCCTGAGGTAAGACCAATTTCTTGCCCCCTTTTTCTTTATACCAATCATTTGGCAAATGAGTATTTTTGAAGTATTTCACAATATGTACTATACTTATATGTTCTTTTATCTGCGATGCTTCTAAATCTTTGGAGAGCAAACTAAGTAAGTGTGCCGAACAACCATATGTAATTATAGGGTAATTGGACGACTCGGTAACTTTTTTCTTCATACTGACCATGTTGCTCGCATTATCTGTAACAATACTGGTAACTTTACAGTTATATTCATTTTTGCACTTATTTATCGAGTTGACAGCCAATTCGGCAAGATAGTCAGCTGTATGGGGATGACCAGATGTATCTATGCTTTCTAAAAAAACACTGTCTCCATCCTCTGCAGTCAAAACGACACAGATTATCGGCTCATTATGTATATTGGACCATCCATCTAAGGACATGCAAACAGATTGTCCAGATAACTTGTTAAAACAATTAGATTTTTCTTCTTCAAATATTTCATTCAAGAGCGTTGATGATAACTGAAATCTAGATGGTGGAAGGTAACCAGGTCTTAGCATTTCTATGTCCTTTCGAACCTTTTTATTTTCTATAGCTCTTAAACTGCAATTTGTTGCGTAAACGGCTTTGGCTATTTGTCTGTCCAATTCTTTTTTCTTATCTTGTCCAGTTCGCACAACAAAAGAATCCAAATTACCGCTACTTCCACTATTTTCACGTCCACCAACACTTCCCTTTTCACAGTTATCGCTTTTCTTTGCCATCTGGATCATGTCACTCTGGCTAGTTCTGTGACTGACAATCACCATGCAGAGTTTCAAGACCACTGCTAATATCACTAGTTTCACTTTTGCAGGTTTCCCAATGACTTTTTAGTCTGTCCACTAGACCTTGCAATTCTTTACCACACTTTTTACATACTGCTCTACAACCTAGTTTGCCCACCACTTTCTTTTTTATAAATTGCTGCCAAACACTAAATTCCTTTCTGCCCCCGTTTGTCATGAGTTCAAATGTTTTGATAGATTAACCCCTAAAGCAAAAATATTACTGATAACTAAAATAAGTGCGTATCGTTTATATAGCCGGGCGTTTTCTGCCAGTTATTACAAGTTTCGACAAAGCGGCAAACTTGCAATACTGCGCGGACGAAATTTTCACGTTAATACAAGTTTCGACAAAGGCGCAAACTTGCAAAAACTACGCGAACGAAATTTGCATGTTAAAACTTCTCCAGTTTTGCTTCGTATCTGTACTATTCCTGCCTAAAAATATTTGTTTACTTAACAAAACAAAATATAAGCAGTTAGAGATATTTAAAAATAATAATATTTGTAAAAGCTGGTAAATTCTTTTAAAAAATCAAAAAAATCATGATTTTTATCAACCCTGGTTTACTTGCCTTACTGAGAATTCCCCGACTTTAGTAAAATTGTATAGAAAATTCCGTGACTTTTCCAGATTAGTAGGCCCCTACTATTGTCGATAGCTTTTGAACATTTTACCCAAAAAAATTGTTTAATACAATTCAAGATTTTGCCAGATACAAGAACTTTACAACTTTAAGAACTGTCTCTCTTTGTTTCAGATACCAACGAACCTGCACTTCCTGAAGGTGGCGAAAGCAATAATAATGACGTTCTAAAGAAGCAACATCCCGTCTACATTTGTAGAGCCAAAGTAACCGGCATTTGGGTAACAGGGCCGCTACGTCCCAAAAACTACTTTTGCGTGGTGTCTCTTTACAAGAAAGTTGAAGAATACCATCAATTTGAAGTTCTTGTTAACATTGATAACAGTGCTAGGCTCAGTTGGGTTGAAAAAAGTAAATATACCAATATTCCTCAAGGTGCTGTTACCAGCGGAGACTCTTTAAAAACGTTTGTAGCCAGAAAATCAGTCATAGGCCATGATAAAGCAGGATCTGTGACGCATTACGTTGGTACCTATTTTCCGTCAGAAAACCTTGGAATGTATCACTTAGTGAACCAAAGTAATGACGAGAAAAATTCTGAAGATGGAGAACTTTTGATCGAAACTGAACCCATTGGGTACGAATTCAAATCCATGAAGTTTAGGCCTACCCTAAGACGTTTTCCTAAAAATAAACTAATTCTTGCCCATACGATTTTGAAAAATGACGAAACCGGTATTCAAAAAGTTGAAAGTGTCATGGATTACAAGTATGATTATTTCCTAAGTTGGGGAAAGGGACATGGTATTCTAACAGGCCTACCTTTTACAGTCTTTTTGCCTAACGGCAGTAAAGTGGAGGGAACGTGGGGCCATCCTGAGCCCGTGGAAAAAATTGAAACTGTTCCAGTCGACAAATATCTAGAAGAAGGCACAGCAGTTAATATTACTTTAGTAGGAAACTATACACAACGTGAAATACCGTATGCTGCAACGGTAGTGGCCTTGTACAAAGACAATGATCGCAGAGATTTTTTTATTGAGGATACGAAACGTGAACACACAGTTATAGATGTCGCTTTTGATTTCAGTCCTGTTTATTTCCTCCATAACAATAGCCATGTACCTACTACTACCACCACCACAACCACAACAACTACTACGACGTCTACTACTACCAAAACTACCTCCACTACCCAGGAGGTGGCACATCCGGAAATCATGGTCAGACTGCAACAAGAAGGACTTCACGCTGACAGCAAAAAAACCGATGGAGGAATGCCATCGGACGACGCTAATACTGCTGGAGTCGTTTCTTCGATGGAAAAGAAGCCGGAGTCATCTCCTTCTGGTGCTTCTTCGTTAGTCTTAATGCTTAGTTATGTTTACGCGGTGCTAGTGGTTACTCTAAGGGTAACATAAGAGGTTTTCGTTACCATAAGGCTGCAAAGTAGAAAATTTAATATCAGAAGTGCAGCTTGGTTTAAATTTTTCTTGATTGAATAATACTTTAATTTTATCTCATAGTGTGGTGTATATAGATGGTGTACATAGAAGGAGCGGACAGTGTGCCCGGCATAAGACGTTTTGGTGATATTTTATTATATATGTCTTCGTCCAAGTCTGTTTTCAGTAGATTTAGATTAGATTCCTTAGGTTAGTTTCAGAAAAATAGTTTTCAAAAGTCTACTAATTGTGTTTTTGTTATTTAATTTTATTTTTTAAGTTTACGTTTTAACTACCTGACTTTTGAAGACTGTTCAGTTCTGGATTTTTAGTAACATGGTTAACGTCTTTTTATCTATGTACACTGTGGCTCAAATTAAAGGAGTACACTTTTAATTTATTTTTTGAGTGATGATGAACTGAAATCGTCTCAGTAAAATGTGTAATTTTTGTCAAATTATTTTGAACAGGGCCGGATTGACAGTTTTTTTTTTCAACAAGTGCGCTTATGTTCGTTGCAAACGGAAGCTTATTTATTTAAATTTCAGATGATACATTTTTTTGGTAGTTTAACTATGGAAAATTCTCCAGTATAGGTCTCATTGTGAAAGATTTTAAAATTCAAGAAATACCAGTTATTTTGTTCAATCTTAATTAACAAATTTAATAATATTAACAATTAATGGCATCAAGACTAACTATCACTTAAAATCGAAAGCAGTCTAAATATTTGCAGGATAACAACACCATGATTTTCTATCACCGATTGCAGTCGCTTTCGCCATAGGTCAGTAGCTGCATTGATTATGTCCTGGTTAAAATTATTCCAACAGAACTGTAACCTTTCCTTTAGCTCTTCGATGGTGTTAAACCTTTAACCATTGTGAACATTTGCCTTTAATATTTCCCATGTGGAAGTCAACAGGGTTTAAGTCTGGACTATTGGGTGGCCACATCTCCGGTTCGACGAAATCGGGGCATTGCTCAAACAAAAACATTATTGTACTCCGAGAGGTATGGGAAGGAGCACCGTCTTGTTGGAACACGTAATCATCGCAGATTGCTTTAATTTCAGCAAGCAAGTGATTTAAAATTTGTTGTTCATACGCGTCCGAGTTGAGTTTTACTCCGGCATTTACAACAATGAGGCCTGACTTTTCCAATTTGGAAACTGCCACAGAGACCATTACGCCAGGTGAAAAGTGACTTCTCTCGATTAAAAGATTTTCCAAAGGGATTTCCCTCTTTACTTGCAGATTTGCGTATACCCAATTATTTTGTGTATTCTTTGGCGGCCTTAAGTAAAACATCTTCTCATCTGAAAACCATATGTTTGCGATATTTTCCCGAGAACGGAATCTTCGTAGTAATAGATTACATCTTTCTAATCGTTTCTATTTCACATTGGCATTAAGTTTTTGACAGTAAACTTTTTTAAAGACTTTAAGCCGGTAATCATTTTTTATAATTCTTTGAACTGTAGAACGGTGAATTCTTGTTCTTCTCGCTATTTTTCTGGTACCTACAGATTCCTCAGGTCGTACATTTTCTATATTATTTCTTACCATGGTAACATTTCCTTGAGCCTTGAGTTCTTGAAGTTTTCTCCCTTCCTCTTCCAATTTTTATTTTTATGGATCTATTACTTTCTCTAAGATGTTTTAAAAACTTTCCAACTGTTCCAACATACCAACTTTTTTCAGGATACTCCTTTACATGTTTTCTTGCACCGTAATTATGTTTTTGTCGAAAATATTTGATAATAATTCGATCCTCTTCACTTAAGACTGCCATTGTGTACGGATTAGCTGTCACGAAGCGTACAAAACATCAAAAATAACATTGTTTATTATTTTAATAACAGTCATGGACACTCTGATTTTTATTAACAGTCATGGATACTCTGACTTTTAATAACGGTCATGGATGCTGGGATCATAGTTCAAACGACTTCAAATGTCCAAAATGATAACCGCAATGTTTTAGTACATCAATGAACAAAATAAATTGTATTTCTTGAATTTAAAAAGCTTTTACAATGAGACCTATACTGGAGAATTTTCGATAGTTAAGCTACCAAAAACACGTATCATCATCTGAAATTTAAATAAATCAGTTTTCGTTTGCAACGAACATAAGCGCACGTTTGTTGAAAAAAACCTGTCAATCCGACCCTGTTCAAAATATTTTGATAAAAATTACACATTTTACTGAGACGATTTCAGTTTATCATCACTATAAAAATAAATTAAATCAGTGCAAAATGAAAAAAAATATTCACAATTAAAAAGTGTACTCCTTTAATTTGAGCCACAGTGTATAGTGTAAAGCATAATATACTCCAGGAAATCAATCCTGAGTAAAGGACTCGCTGGTGACTGGAGCTACGGTTAGATTCGAAAACATTCGGATAATTTTAATTATAGTGAATCTTCCCTAACTCGAATCTCCAAGGGACAGGAAGTCAAATTCAAGTTACGGAAAATTCGAAGTACGGAAACATACACAAAATTGAGGATTTTTAAATTTATATTATGTATTGTATGAATGTATTACAAAAAAGGATTTACATATACATTATGTAATAGTATGCACAAACACATACAAATAAAACAAGATATATTTAGTCATAATATGCCTGCAATGTAGATTCTTATTTGAAAAATTCCGTAATTTTTTTTTGTTTAAATGCGGACCATTTATCTTTTTCTATAAAATCCTCCACTACATTTAACGACGACTGTACTGCATTGGGGACATTTTCTCTTGACGAAGCAAAATTTCTTAGGGTCTGGATAGCAGAATACGCTTGGTTAAATGTAGGTATGGTAACAGCAGTTGTTTCAACCTCGCTTTCACTAGAGTCTTCCTTCCCCTCTAAGTCTGAAACAATAAATAATATTTGTGTTTAACAATGCTACATTTTACCTTAAACTCACCTTTTTCAGAAGAAACTAGATTTTTTACAACTATCTATAATGTCTTCGTCTGTTGGGAATCCCATTGTTTGTACACCGTCGTCAATATCGATGTAATCTTCAAAAGAAACATCATCGTTGCCGTGGTCCAAATTTTTTTCAATTCAGACAATGGAAGATCGTCCGTCTTCTTCATCCCAGTCATCTGTAGTAGCATTCTGCATTAATTCGCCTTTAGCAAAACCTGGCTTTCTGAAACAATTGCTGATTGTTTGTTATTTTACATCGAGATTCCAGCTTTTATTTAGTTTTAGAGAGTTGATTCTTCCACATGGGCCAAGACTTTCTTTACGATTAGGTTTCTATAATGCTGCTCAAGATTTTGAATAATCCCTTGGACCATTGGTTGTAGAACAGACGTTAGATTAGGAGGAAAATATTTCAGTTTAATGTTTTTTAGGTTTGTTGCTTCTACATTCTTAGGATGTGCGGGACAATTGTCAACTAATAGTAGAATCTACCTATTTTGAGAAGCAAAAATTTTATTTAGCTTTTTGAGCCACTACTTGTCGTTAATTTCACTTGTCATCCACATCAAGTGATTTTATGCCCTTAAAAGAACGTGGGTTTTTCGACTTGCCGATAACGAGCAATTTCAACTTTTCTGATCCACTCATATTGCTTGCAACCATAACTGTAATTCTCTTCTTGCTGCTTTTGCCACCAAAGCATTTTTGACCTTTAAACGCTAATGTTTTGTTGGGTAAACATTAAAAAAAAATGCCCGCTTCATCTGCATTAAAAATGTCGTTTTCGTCGTATTGTCTGATTAAATCTGGCAGAACATTTTTCTTCCACTCCTCACTAGATTGTAAATATGCAGAAGCACTTTCACCACAAACCGACATTTGGACGATATTATGCCTTTTTATAAATTTATCTAGTCATCCTACACTAGCTGAAAAATTTTCGCGACTCAAAGCAACCGCAAATTCTTTAGCTTTTTCCCTGATTAAGGTTCCCGAGAGAGGGAGATTTTTGTCACGTGCAGTAGTAACCCACTTAAGCATAGTTTCATCAACATCATTATTAACACAAGTTGTAAGCCTTTTTCGTTTGGAGTTAACATTATTGTAGTCATCTTGGTTTTCTAAAAGTTTGTTTTTGTTTTTTAAAATGGTCGATAATGTCCTTTTTTCTTTTCGCCCTTTTCTACCTCAGCAATTAATTTCAATTTTTCCTTAAGCGTTAAACACTTTAAATTTCGTTTTGATGCCATCTTAGTCTCCCACTGATATCACCACAAATCTTTCTCAAACTGGTAAAATGTTATAAAGCGCGAGCGACGCATGTTAAGAAACTGAAAACAAGTCGTCTTTATATTCTGCCGCCGCTCATCACTGAGAATCGGTAATTCCCCCAAGTGCACTAAATGCAGTAGGTGCTTTCCCGAAAAATTCCAGTTACGCTTGGTTGGCCACATGTTGGCCACTAAATTTTAGTTCGAGTTGTAGAAATTCGACTTACGGGGAAAAAATTAAATAGTGAGGTTGTAAAAACGTATTTGTTTGTGAAGAAAATTCAATTTAGAGAATATTTATTTTAGAGTTAAGGAAGTTCGAGTTAGAGAAGTTTCACTGTAATTGTATCTAGATTAACAGTGATAAAGGTGACTTGACTACATCACTGCACCTTAACAAGGAAAGTATATTAGTTTCAATACATGGGTACTTGTATTCTCACTGGCAAATAGAGTTTAGATTGAGAGCAGGATTTTCTCTTTACTATTACGTGAACTGATATATATAAAATACAGAATTACATGACCTTATAAATATACCATAAATTATATAAACTATTTTCATTCAGCAAATAAGTAGATAAACAACGTTAACCATTAACAAATTTAATATTCTTTTCAGAATGAAGTAGCAAAAAAGAAAAAATCTATATTTTGCAAAATAATAAAATGTAAAAAGTGTAGCGCATCGTATATATTTTTGCTAAGAGTGAAGGCATTTGTATTCAGTATTGAAAGGAATGTAAAATGTACAAATTTCGCTGTACTTTTTATTGTATTGTAAAATACAGAAAGTACAGAAGAATTAAAATAATAACGGTATCTTAATTATAAAATAACAACTTTAATCAAAGAAATAGTGATAATACCTAAGGCTATGTTCATTCCATATGTATAAGTACAAAAAAGTAAAAAAATTAATCTTCTTTTAGAATAGGAATATAAAATCATAGATATTCTTTAGCTTTTACAATCGCCACTATAATACCAATCAATCCGTATTCCAATGTTTTAAAATAATGTATGTGATATATTGTCACCTAAAGATTGCTAAGATTATCGGGCCACTTAACATCATCTGAATTTAAAATAAAGTTCTTATGTGTAAGCTGTTCATTGTTTCAGTATTCTTTAAATTAAAGGTTCAAGAAGTAGTCCATTCTCACAGGGGTTAAATTAAAAAAAAAGTAGAAATACAAGTCTGTCTAAACCACAAAAAAAAATGTAATTGATATTTGGAGGGGGAAGAACATATTACAACATGAAAAAGGAGGACATGTTTAGATCTTAGTAACGGTCATCTCCAGCAATACAAGGTAAAAAATTGAAGTTCAGGGAATAAGAAAAAATAAGGTAACATTTGAAAAAAATTAAAAACTAACAAGATCTGCTGAGTAGGAGTTCTTAGTAGTCCAACTAACGGTAATTTTCCTAAGAACTCCACTTAGCAGACCTTGTCAGTTTTTAATTTCAAGTTTTTACACAATTTTTCAAATGTACCTACTTCATCCTTTCTTTACCACAAAATGAAAAAAATAAATTTTAATTTGCAAAATTTATATGATCAGGGCGATTTTAATACCCGGAAAAATCCTTAATATGAATAAGGATATCCCTCACACCCCAATTTTTTCTCAGTGGCGGGGCAGGACTAAATAAATGTGGACATCGGCGATATCACCTTTGAGAAGCCTCTTTTTTATTTCTTAGAAGAACTAAAATGCAAACTCAGATTGCAGAAACTACTGGAAAGAAGTTGGCTGTTGTGGAAGAACTAGCTGCATCCATGAAAAGCAAATTCCAACTATGACAACCCCAGGGCGTGAAGAATGCTCTTGGAAGAATATTAAGGTTTCTTCTTTTAACGCCTTCGTAAATGTCGATCATATTGGTGACATTATCATGTCCCTGTCCTCTACAGTTTTGGCTATTTAAAACATTGGTTTCCAGTTATTGTAATAGAACTTATTTTTTAGTTGTTTGTTATAAAATAGGTCTACATCGCCTTACGCCGCCAGTGCTGATATTAATTTAATGAAAACAATAATTTGGTTCAATTTTATATTATAAAAATGAGTTTTAATTAAAATGCAGTTGAACCACTATAAAGAAACTAACCCAAATACTCTACATCACAATCAATTTATAATTGTATTATATATTATAAATTTTTTGCTATCTTCAACATGTATAAATGACCAGCTGTCTCCAATGTGTACTAGGCTTCTGCCATATTAGTTCTCCAATATCTCGAATTGTTCCTGGAACTTTAATTTTTTACTTTGTATTGCTGAAGACGACCTTCAGTAAAGTCGAAACATGTCCTCCACTTATCAGATCACATTCTAATGTGAAGAGAACTCTTCCCCTAAAATTTCGATTTGTGATTTAGACAGACTTTTATTTCTAGTACCTTTTTTTAAATTAAAGTAATAAATTTTAAAATATCTACGATACTTTTTCACCAGAAGTAATTAACTTGTTAATGAACGAAAAAAATAATATAATATAATAGCCCTCTTATTTAAAATCATCTAACCTATTTACTGATTCTATATATTTATTTGTAACATAAAAAATCTTAAAATCGCCTTGCTGACGCGTTAAGCAGGTTACCCCTTCAGCACCTTATGTGCATATTATGATTATTCAAAAATTTGTTAATTATTTTTGATGACCCTTTCTAGAATCGTAAAATAACATTAATTGGGCACCACAATGAAACATAAAAAAACGACGTAAATATCAATGGCTTAAAAGGATATTTTTCAATTTCAAATTTGTCTGACAGTGAAGACTTGCTGATCATTGCTGTTATTTCAAGCTGTGTTTTATAAAGCTGTTTGTTTGACTGAAATTAATTTTTTTGTATTGACAATAAATTGAAGTATAATCATCTCTCTTTACGACAAAAGCACGTGTAAATTAATTACATGTATTTTCTGTAAGCACACGACTGTCCCAAACATTCTTTTTCAATCAGCTATTTTTGGAAAAAGTTGGAGATATTCGCTAAAACAAAATGATTTTTAAATCACGAGTTGTTAGATTCACGGTAATATCTTTATGACTTACATAGAACAGAGAACGACGTTTTAGGATTATTAATTAAATACTAATTAGTTAATTAAAGATTGCAATAAATATGACATGCTCCCAATTCCCACTAGAAAATTAAGCTGAAGCTTTATTAAAATTAAAAACAAAATCAATCTTCGTTCATTACCGAGATATTAGTAATGATCTAACAACTAAATAGATATGTGTACTAAAATATAAATATTAAAATTTATGAGCTACGGTTTAAAAATGTAGGTATCACAATAGAATGATAAATTACAAAAAAATTTGTTCGTTTGGTCTGTTCTCTTTGCTTGAAGACAATGCAAATAAATGATTCTGGGGTATTTATGAAACGAAAAATATATCTGTCTTTATTATTCCAAAGAATTGCAATTAAGTCAGCAAACCTATAAAATCGTTGAGGATATGGTTAAAGTCTTAGAGCAGCTCCAAGCGAACAACCAAAAAGTGTTCCTAAAAGGGTTAATATTTTGGTCTATATCGCAGTGTTGTTTCGGTAGCTAGTAACCGAAGTGAAGTGATTATACAAGAAGTTACTAAGGTGCTCTATATAATAACAATATAGTTCGTTTGCCGATGGATGCATTTCGTGAATAAACAATATCGAGATTACTTGAAGATTTGAAATAAAAACCGGTTTATGTTAAAGAATCCAAAATTAAGTTGTCTAAAAATGGTATTAAGTACCATCATCAATACCATTTAAAGATCGCTCTGTATCGATAGTATCGAAAACGGTTTTAATATCATAATATCGTTCCAAAATTGTTATGGGCAAGAACAAAACTGAAATAACAACAAGAAATTTGTGCAAACAGAAACTTACCTGAACTGCGTTGAGTTTTTAACAACTAGAAAGAGTTTAACGTCTGTAAAAAAATGAAAAGAGAACAGTATTCGTATAAACGTCTTCTTTTTGCATTACATAATGGAGGTCAGGTAGAGAAAGACAGCTAACTTGTGGTTATTACCACTCGTCAGATTGCCATAACCTGGATAGACCAACTCTAACATTAGCCCTTGAATGCTTTAACTATTAAATATAGGACACATTTAGTTCTGCTTATAATAATAATAACAATAATAATAAATTATCTTTATTTAAGAGTAAACAAAATTAAATAGCGTCAGACAGAAAGAAAAAAAATGTTGTAAACACCTCATGCATTATACAGGATGGCCCATCGAAAACGCACCGCAAAGCATTACAGGCTGGGAAAGGACTTTTCGACAAAAGCCAAAACCACGTAAAGTTTGTTTGTCAATGGGACAACTTTTGACGCAAGAATCATAGCAAAACCTCCAACCCCCTACGTGGGGGTGTCATCCCCCAATTTTTTTCAAATGAGAATGGGGGTCGAATGACACATCATTCAAAAGGGCTGTTAATTCCCTATACATCGCTGCTTACTTTTTGAAAATCGATCGACTCGTTTAGAAAATATGGACCTTTGAAATACCAACAATACGTTAAACGCAAAATGCAAAAATCGATTTAGTTTTACCTAAAAACTTACCGTATTAGTCAAGCAAATGCTCAAACTGTTGTCCGCCAACGTGCATACAGTGATACAGGTTATTTTCAAACCATTGCCGTACATTCTGGAGCACTTGTGGTGTCACTTCGCGACATACGTCAATGATTCGTCCTCGCAGATCTTCCAATGTGTCAGGTGGAGTGCTGTAAACTTTGCTTTTTATGTGCCCCCACAAAAAAAATCTAAAGGACTTAAGTCGGGTGACCGAGGGGGCCACTCAATTGCACCCCTTCGGCCTATCCAGCGTTCTGGAAACGTGTAATTTAAATAATTGCGCACATGTAGAGAGTAATGCGGAGGAGCTCCGTCTTGTTGGAAAATCAGTTCCTGTTCATTGTGTGCAGGGTCGTTCTCTATGATATTTGTTAGAGCTGGGTCGATGGCATTTTCTAGTAAATCCAGGTACATATCGCCTGTTACATTTCCAGGAAGGAAAAAAGGGCCTACAATGGAATTTCCAAAAATACCAGCCCATACATTCAACTTCTGGGGTTGTTGTGTGTGTGTCTCGTAGAAAATCTTTGGATTGGTACCGGCCCAGTAACGACAATTGTGGCGATTCACTAAACCATTTAAGAAGAAGGTACACTCGTCCGAAAAACACACAATAAATAGGAAATTACCATTATTAATCGCTTGTTCAGTCATAATTTCGCAAAACTGAGAGCGACGATCAAAGTCGTCTTCATTTAGTTTTTGCACTAACCGAATCTTATAAGGATGGAACTTGTATTTTTTTAATACTCGTTGGACACTTGTACGACTCACGCCCGTCGCAACGGCCAATTGTCTTGTACTTAGCGTACTATCCATTGCAACTTGCCCCAATACTGCTATCTCCGTAGGTTCATTTAGTACCAGATTTTCAAGCTGCCTCTTTTTGTTATGGACAGAACCTGTTTCGGGAAAATTTGGCCACCAATTCTCGAACAACTTTTTCAGAAACATGTTTGTCATGATGCCGTTGGTTAAACAGCTCCGCGACCCGATTTTCGCATTCATTGTTTTTGAAAGAAAAAAACTCAATAATTTCTACTCTTTCTGCAATTGAGTACACCATAATTGATGAATTTAAAAGGTTCAATAGTTTGGAAACACTTCAACCACAAGTCACAAGACAACTATCTAGCAACTACCTGGCCCAATGCGAAGCAAAAATCCGATAACTGTTATCTCACCAACACGAGCCTAAAACGGTAAGTTTTAAATCGACTTTTGCATTTTGCGTCAAACGTATTGTTGGTATTTCAAAGGTCCACACTCACTAAACGAGTCGATCGATTTTCAAAATGTAAGCAGCGATGTATAGGGAATTAAGAGCCCTTTTGAATGAGGTGTTACTTGACCCCCATTCTCATTTGAAAAAATATGGGGGATGACACCCTCACTTAGGGTGTGTGAAGGTTTTGCTACGATTTTTGCGTCAAAAGTTGTCCCCCTGACAAACAAACTTGACGTGGTTTTGGCTTTTGTCGAAAAGTCCTTTCCCAGCCTTTAATGCCTTGCGGTACGTTTTCGATGGGCCACCCTGTATGAATGTGTGTATTCTCTATGCTACGACCTAGATCATTGAATACAATGAAAACAATCTCTATCCATGACCAAATATTATTAATATTTATCCACATTTTTTTTCAAGTTATCTATTTGTTTTATGTCCTTCAGTAGATGATTATAAAGTTTTATGCATTAATAGTATCCACCCTTTTCAGTCATAGCCAATATATGCCTGAGTATATTGTAGACTTCTCGTCGGATATATTTGTTGTGCGTCACTATTTACAAAAAAACGACCTATTCTTAAAGAAGAAGAGTATCCATCCTGAATGAAAAGTGCACAGAGTCAAGACTCTATATTCCTTAAATCTTCCTCTATACAACTCTTCATAATTTCGAAGGTCTCGCTTCAAGTTCAAAGTTGGCGTAGTACAGCTATACAGGGTGTAATTTAATTGAGTGCCGATACTTAAGGGTGATAATCTATGAATGATTCTAAGATAAAAAGTTCATATGGACATATGTCCTAAACCTCTTCATTTTTGAGCTACAGGGTGTTAACATTTTAAGAAAAATATAACCTTTTTATATAAATCACTCTTAGATATTTTTATGAAATTTTGTACATACCTTTTAATCAATAAGGAGCATTTTTTGACCTAACAGATTTATAAAAATTTTTACCAGTGACGTCCGTACGGGGTTTGAACTGAATATTTTTAAAGAAAAAATGGATACGCCACTGCTTTTTCTAAAAACGAAACTTACTTTTGAAATTCTCATTTATTTTAAAGCAAATTTCGTTTATAGACTTACTTTTGTACGACGCACCGTTTTCGCGTAAAAAATAAAAACAAAAAAAAATAAAAAATTTTATTTCAAAAATCGCGATTAATTTAAAAGGAAAAATTCCAAACCTTAAATCGAAAGCGAAATGACAAGAGAAGATAAACAGAATAAAGAACCCACATTATTTACAGTAGTTGTTCGAAGTGTCGTCCACCCACACGTATGCAAGCATGGACTCTTCTTCCCATAGACTGACGCACATTTTCGAAGATTTCCGGGGTGTTTCTTATGGTTTGGCAGCATACTAATATACGATTTCGTAACTCTTCTTCGGTATGAATCGGCACTTGGTACACTAAGCTTTTCAGATGCCCCCAGAAAAAATAGTCTAAACTGTTAAGGTCCGGAGATCTAGGTGGCCATGGCTGCGTTCCTCCGCGACCTATCCACCGATTGCGATAGGTGTGATTTAAAAATTCACGCACTCGTAAGCTAAAATGTGGAGGCGCACCATCGTGCATTAGCCACATCTGGTTTCTTAATAATAATGGAAGGTCTTCAAGCATTGGCGGCAGATCTTCTTCAAGAAAGTGTAAATATGATTGTCCATCAAGTCTTCTTGGGAGAAAAAATGGGCCTATCAAATAATCATCAATAATGCCAGCCCAAACATTTATTGAGAACTGTTCTTGATGATTTGATTCTACAATTGCATAAGGGTTTTCATCCGCCCATAAATGGTTATTATGGAAATTTCTTATTGAGTTTCGAGAAAAATTAGCTTCGTCGGTAAAAAGAATGTGCCTGTCAAATAACGGATTTTCCATCAGGTTTTGAAGAAACCACACACAGAAATTAATGCGCATCGGGAAATCTCTAGGGAGTAATGCCTGGACTCTTTGAATGTGATATGGGTATAATAAATTTTCGATGAGAATTTTCCAAACAAGAAAATGTGAAACATTAAATGTTGCCGCGATTTTCCTCGTGCTACTTTCGGGGTTCTCCTCAATTTCGTGTAAAATTCCTTCTTCAAGTTCCGGTGTTCTTACTGTTTGATGGACTCCTTTAGCACTGTGGTCTACTCTTAAAGTTCCGGTCTCGTGGAGACGTCTATGAATCCTAGAAAATGTTCTCGGATCGGGTACTACGCGATTTGGATACCGCTCTTGGTATATCCGCCTGGCTTCGTATGCATTACCGTCTGCAAGCCCATAAATAAAATGCATGTCAGTTAATTCACTGTTTGTAAAATTTACCATTCTTTTATTATAATTTAACGTCTTACTGTAATAATAATTATTTAATAATGCAAAATCAATGCCAGGCCTTTTGTCTTTATGAAAAGAAACGTCAAAATTGATGTAGCTTTACCCAGCCTACTGATTTTTATTTGATTTGCTTTAAGAGGGCATTTAATATGGTTACCGTTTTTTTCTTTTCAAACGTTCAGTTGAATGTCACTGGTGAGTAGAAAATAAATTGTTGTCCCAAAAAAAGTGTTTCCACTCATGGTGGGTGCCAACCAAATTCAACAAAATAAATAAAAGCAGTCTCAATGAACCGAAGAAAAAAATGTTTTTTTTGTTTTTATTTTTTTACGCGAAAACGGTGCGTCGTACAAAAGTAAGTCCATAAACGAAATTTGCTTTAAAATAAATGGGAATTTCAAAAGTAAGTTTCGTTTTTAGAAAAAGCAGTGGCGTATCCATTTTTTCTTTAAAAATATTCAGTTCAAACCCCGTACGGACGTCACTGGTAAAAATTTTTATAAATCTGTTAGGTCAAAAAATGCTCCTTATTGATTAAAAGGTATGTACAAAATTTCATAAAAATATCTAAGAGTGATTTATATAAAAAGGTTATATTTTTCTTAAAATGTTAACACCCTGTAGCTCAAAAATGAAGAGGTTTAGGACATATGTCCATATGAACTTTTTATCTTAGAATCATTCATAGATTATCACCCTTAAGTATCGGCACTCAATTAAATTACACCCTGTATAATTTATTTACAACATAATCGACATAAAAGTCCCAAAAGAGCGTATTATCTGGGAACATACCCAAAAACCTAGTCAATAATTAATTTATTTTTGCAAAACCTGTCATCAGCCACTGTCATGAATGCTTGGATAGCTTGCCTAAGGGTATCTAGATCCTTCTTAAGTTACAAAACATTAGTATCATCGGCATAATTTGTAATTTGGCATATGTCATTAACAGAGCATAATTCAGTTATAATGTTAACATACCAAATAAATAGAACTGGTCCAATGATACTTCCTTAAGGTATTCCTATTAGAACATTTATGACTCAATCCATTTTAGTGTTGTTTTTCTTATTCCATATAGATTTAATTTTTTAATGAGAATATCATGGCTTAATGTATCATAAGCCTTGGACAAATCAAGGAACAACCCTAAAGGAATGTCGCCACTCTCTAGGACTGTTAGGATATTTTCTACAAATTTATACACTGCGGTTTGTGTAAACTTGTCCTGTAAGAAACAATGTTGCGCGTAATTAAATAAGGTATTTTCAGACATAAATTTCAAAATTCGTGTACATATGACATGTTCAAATATTTTGGAAAATGGTGGGAGGAGACTTATTGGCCGATTGGTCTTAACATGGCAATTGTTCTCTACCTCTTGTACATTCTCTACAAGTAGAATGTAACAGTTCGTGATCTCGTCTTTTGCAGCCTTCCATATTTATGTTTTCTTACAAGTTTTACTATTATGAAATGGTATCAAACAAAAAAAATTGATTTTGAACAAGAGCGCCATATCAAGGTTATGTCGTAATGCAAACGAACGGCATGCTGTAGATTTTTTCTTGTCACATTATTGTGGTGCAGTAATGTGTGCAAAAGAAGACACTTATACTAATACTTTTCGTTCGATTCACCCGCAACCTTTCCTCTTTTCATTTTTAATATCATTTACAGTGTATTTTCAAAACAAAAATACAAACACTGAATTAATTTTGATTATTTTAAACTTTAACAATATTTTTCTGTTTATGTTAATACTTGAATGCCGAAATTGCCTTTATGAGATAAATTTTTGTACTTTTAATTTAAATAAAAATAAGGTTACTTTAATATCTACTAAAAGTGAATTAATCTGTCACTAAAGTATATTTTATATGTAGATCGTTTTTATAAATTCAAGTCAATTTTTTCTTTATTCGTTCCTGTATAAAATTAGGGTTAAAGAGACATATAAAGCTATATATACAAGTACATCTTTTTGGAAATATTAAAATAAAAAATACTTATTCGATAAAAGAAATATCGATTCTATCAATATTTTTGCATTTAGGTTTTTATTTCAAGTTTTCACTTTGGACAGTGTAGAAAAATGACTGAATCAACAGAGTGGTCACCGATCATTTATTGTTTAGTGATACTGATCAGAATTTATAGGTTCGTTTTGGTTGTAAAATAAAATAAATTTTTGGAACTGTTTGAGAACGGTTCGTATTTAAATGAAACCGAAACAGTTTATTGAGGAAGAAAGACGGGTTAAACTAACCATAACCCCAAATATTTCAAATTTAAAAAATACCTTTGCTATGATTTGGTTGTTTTATTTTCTATAAGAGTATTAAAAAAAATTATACTGGAAAACTTGCAATGTAGGGTTGAAATTTTACTTCAAAGAATAAAATCGTAATTTATTACACTATTTATTTAACTGAACTGCAGGAACTCATTCAAACCCAGTATCATGTGGTGGATAGTACGGACTCTGTTCAAATACTGCCGTTAAGCTAACTACGATTGCTCTGGGGACTTTAAAATGTTCTATAAACTGAGTGTCCGAGTACATACATGTTGACAATATTCTCAGCATATAGCTCGCTATTTTGTTGATACTGTACAACTTCTAGTACCAAGTTATTAAATATATGTTCAGCTTTTGAAGCTGCTGGAGTTTAAAAGCTGCTCCTACAAAAACACTGCCCTAATTATAGGGTTATCCTCCCATCCTAATTTTTATTGAACAACCCGTTTATCTGTGATTTTTAGTTTCAACAAAACCAAAACAATAAGCTGAAAATACTGCGCGTGCTAAATCCTAAAATAACTAAAATTCCCGAATCGATTCTATCAAAAAGCTAGAACTGCATTGATAGTTCAAGAACAGTTCGAAATATAACCAAATTCGGGATCGATTCCAACTGAACCAAAACAGAAATATCTCGATGCGCATGTGCGAACTGTTCTATAACGGTTTGATATGTTTTGAACCAAAACAAACCTTAAATGTTTTGATATGTGTTAAGTGCCAGCGCAAAATTTTAAAAGATACTTTTGGTGACGCTATAAACAGGCATACCTATAGTAACTCTCTACCGCATTTAAGGGACTGACATAATGTATAAAAAATGATTATTAATTTTATTGTTTATTTCAATGTCTGTACATTTAATGTATTATGTAGAATGTAGATAATAATAAAACACACTTAAATCAATTTTTTTTGTGTTTCATTTTTTTCGTTTAATATTCAACCTACATTTTGCTTTAAATGATGCTGATTATGTCATGCTTTGTAAATTGTTCCGCACATTTTTGGTTACCAAAATTGTCACAGTTGTTTGATAAAAACAAGCTAATTAGTATTGATGCGATCGTGTCAAGAATAATTTATAAATGTGAGTCATGTGGTTTAAAGAATAAATGAAAATATAACTCAATGGATTTTATTATTAGTGAATGTTAAAAATATAAAACCGAATTGGCACACCACCACGTGTGAAAGAACTGGTCATTTAAACTTATCAAGTCAATTATGTCTTCAGTCCTGAAAATAAAATTAAGTGTAATGTTAACGTTACCATTTAGTGCTTATATTTTATATTATCTTGTTAAGAAGAGTAATTAGCACTAATTATCAACATAAATATGTTTAAACGGGATTTTACTGCAAAGAAGAGAAGGAATTGCTACACCCAGATATGTGTCTGAACTAATAGATTTTATTTGATTTTACAAATACAGGGTGTCCGGTAAGTACCTCCTAATTTCTCGGGAGCATGCAGAGGAGGTCAAAATAACCTTAACGGAGCTCAAAGAACCCTTTGAAAGGTTTTTTGACTTGGCAATGTTATTCTGGATTATTTTCAGTTTGAATTGTGTACTGAGTGAATCAATTTTGCTTTTATTAATTTAGGGCACAATTTACACTATTCCTCAAAATCCTCACTTGATGAGAATTATATCGAATCGTCGTAGTCATTGGACCATATTTTTTTTGACCGCCATCTAAATGGAGAAATTTACAATATTTTTTTAAGGAACGATTTGCCACTATTTCTGGATAATAATGCAAATCAGAAAGAACCATGGTTTTAGCAAGATGGTGCCCCGCCACACTTTGCGCGACAAGTTCGACATACACATAAATCTAATGTTTCGAAACAGATGGATTGGTCGTGGTGATTCTGTGAACTGCCTGCAAGGTAACCGCGTTTAACCCCATTTCTTGTGGGGTTGCATAAAAGATGGTTGTGGCTATACCACCGACCATACCAGAAAACATGAAGTTTTAAATGTTCTAATTTTGCTTATTCCAAAATTCTTAACTAGGCAACCAGTAGAGTAAATGTAACAATTTTCTGCTTACTTGCGAAGTTTTTGACGGAGAATCGAATTATTGGAGAAAATAAACATCTTTCCATTTGACATTTTAAATTTGTCACCAGCCAGATACAATCTGGAGGGGGTAAATGTCAAAAATGTTTAAAAATATGTCCCTATTGGCGTCCTAAAATTGAAATCAAATATTTCCAAACATTTTTCGGGTTTCGCATTGTAACACTCAACAAATCCTCACTCTGTAGAATAGAGTCATATTCATCACACTATATTTATTATCTTCCAAGCAATTTTATAATATTACGCCTGTGTTAAAAGCCACATATTGATCCAAGGGCACATTAATAAATTCCCCGCCGTCACAAAGGCATTAAAATTAATTCTAGACGAAACATTATGTTCCACATTACCTATTTATGAGACTTGTTTTGTGCCACCCGTGTTAATTTTCATTTTATGGCGCGGCATTTGGCAAAGCCTTTAAGCTCTAAAATATCTTAATTAGGTAAATACTCAGTAATATACCATATGCCGAATGTATACTGTAATATAACATTGCGTAATTTAGTTACACTCATTAGTTTGACATAGTGCTCTCCTACACAGCATATTAGTAGTAACACTACCTATAAAAAGAATAGGTTAAATTTTACCGGCTATTAAGTGATACAATTTAGAGTTGTTTCTTACCATACAATTTTAACAGCCAAAGACATTAGCAACAATTATTTTTGTTAATATAAATAAATAAAGAATTAAATAAAATAATTTATTCATGTTATCAATAAATAAGGTCTTATACTTAATGCAAAACAAAAACCGATGCACGTCATAATCTTTGAGTGACGTCAGTTATCGACAGTGTTGCCAGCTTGTAACCAAAATATCCGAGTGAGGGAATTACAGTTTTCTTTTTCATAAAAACAAGATAAATATACAAACATTTCCCATAGTTTATATTATTGTTTACTGCATAGTACCTTTTACCATCGACTTTAGTAGGTCTAACACTTTTTTTATTTTCATCTTGCCAAGATCCACCAATGGTACCATTCTGAAAACCCATGTTGCATACAAGAAAATGAATTGGTACAAGAATGCTTCTTTTTCTTTAATATATTCTTTCTTCCCATAGTTTATATTATTGTTTACTGCATAATACCTTTTACCATCGACTTTAGTAGGTCTAACACTTCTTTTATTTTCATCTTGCCAAGATCCACCAATGGTACCATTCTGAAAACCCATGTTTCATACAAGAAAATGAATTGGTACAAGAATGCTTCTTTTTCTTTAATATATTCTTTCTTCCCATAGTTTATATTATTGTTTACTGCATAATACCTTTTACCATCGACTTTAGTAGGTCTAACACTTCTTTTATTTTCATCTTGCCAAGATCCACCAATGGTACCATTCTGAAAACCCATGTTTCATACAAGAAAATGAATTGGTACAAGAATGCTTCTTTTTCTTTAATATATTCTTTCCAAAATGCCAGTCGTTTGAAAGCTACATGGGAAAGTTCCATAAGCCGTCGCCTCAGTTCATCTTTTTACCATCCGAAGCCTATTTTCTTGAAGAGGCTTCTTGAAGAGTTAAGACAACCATCAAACAGTTCTCGGTCTTTAAATTTCTAACTTAAAGTTGTCAAAGTTACATGATGTTCTTAAAAAAGTTACAGCTAACCGATGTAAAATATTATAATTTTTAAATTTACTTGTTTTGTACATTCCATAAATAGTGTCACGGATAGAACTTATATTTTTTAATCTTCACGCATTTACAACTCTCTTTGAATTAGAACGTTTGTTTTAAGGTGATTCTAATAATTTAATTTCCTTAACTGTTGTTGAAATTGCGCTTACACTGAAGATATTCAAATTTAGGGCAGCTGCTACACGCTAAAAATTAGTAAAGTAGAAATAAAATATCTAGACCTTAACATAATCTTTAAATTGTTGCTGTCCAGGGTAACAATAGGCCATTGTTGTTAAGTTTTTGCTGAAATTAGCTCTTTGCACAGACCATTTAAATGCTTCGGCATTTTTCTAAGAATAGTAAACAACGTAATAGACAGAGATATTATATAAATGTGCACTTTTGTTTCTCTTAATAGAACAGTTTTTTAATGCTATTTATGAAAAGATCTGGAGTTTTTGTTAAAAAATAGACGGACAGCAACACGGAACCACGAACAATTAGGTTAGTTTTGCATGAAACGTCAAACAAAGCCAAAAAACGAGCTGGCTTTTTGAATGAACCATACATACTTCGAAGTCTTCACACTTATAGTATATCTTACATGGTACAAAAATATAAAAATATCAGAATTATTTTAGCAAACCACATTAATACCAAAACATTGAATAAAGTTCCACGAACAAAGAGCAAGCACACCATTCAGTAGGAGCTCCACTCTTGTGAAAATTCAGGAATTTTCTGTTGCTGAAAATAAACTTTAACATCATCTTTTTATTTTAGCTTTAGCATTACTCTTATGCTGGTTACACATTTGTGTAATTTTCCGTCTATATTTTCATGTATTTTATATATCTTTGCTTCTCTTGCATTTTCTTGGCATTTGTAGAACAAGATAACAATCTGCAATCTCTCATCTAATGAATATTTCATTTCGGCAATATTATAGTAAATTTGTCAAATTTTTTGACTCTGAAGGATTCAAAGGTGATTATACCTTTATTACCTAGTGTATGTTTCAAACAAGTTAAAGTTAAATTATACTGGATACAACATTAAAATTTAATAAAAATAACTGTCACAATATTAAATATTTTAATCAGAACGGACAAAAAAAAATCACTCGTTCCAAAAATCGTATAAAAAAAGCTATGTTCCATTTAAAAAACACCTTATCCATAGCGTAACTCTTTTGTTTCTGGTTCAAATAAATTTTTGGTTTCATTTTTGAATTCTGCAGGAAAAAGTACATCGATTGGCTATTTTGGATTTTTCTTTAAATACAAGGGAGCTCAAAAATGAGCCCCTGTTCAGTCCTCGTTGGAAGACCCTGTACATAAAACACTTTTACACCTTACAGTTTACAACTTAAACCTTTAATTTATTAATACATGTAGACACAAGTTCAAATGCGTCAAACTGTCAAAATGAATAAAAAAAAAGAGATTATCCAAATAAAGCCAGAGCGAAGTAGACCATTTTAAAAATTTTATATTCGTCTAGCAAAATACAGCAAATCGTTTTTTATTTTTTTTTAAACAAAAAAAAATAAGTTCGTATCTTTAACTCTACCAGCGGCGAGCTACCAGGGAGAAAAGCACGACCCCTGAAAAAATATCGATTCTCACAACCATGCTCAATGATGTTACACCTACAATGTAAACTGAATTCCAAATTTGAGCTAGATATCTTAAAAACTGCAGGAGCTATAAAGAATAAACAAGCAAAATAATTACCTCCTTCAGTATGTACAGGGACATTTTTTTAAGTGTCTCACCCGATTGGCGATTTTCCTGCTGACTATAATAAAAAAACAAATTACACTTTCCTCAATGATTTTCCACAAGGAAGCCAAGTTGAATGTCAAAAAATACACACATTTACAAATTTGACAGATATCATCACTAACCACACGAGTGAATTGCATTTGGTGATTCTAAAAATATATTGTCGTTGATATTTATTTTCAACCGTTTCGGAAATACGGGGATTCCTAAATTGCTTTAATCTATTTTGTCTTTTAAGTGTTTCACCCCTTTAATAAATATACCTTCTAAGCTGAACACCCCAATTTTTTTTCATAGTTACATAATTTAATTAGCCAAAATGACAGATCAATCATAAGAAAAAAATACCTAGCAACCAAATTAATGCACTTATCTATCTGTAAGAAATGCTCACAGTCACCAATTTTGCTAGATATTCCAAAAATCTAAGTTTCAGGAAAACGTTGCGTTGGAACAGAAAATACTTTTTTTAATTTTTTTTCATAATTCTAACATTATTTTTTGGTTTCATAGGGGAATATTCTGAGTGCCATTTAAATATTTTTTGACGTGGAACCTCCATTAATATGGGTGACTCATCCTAATATCTACTTTGAAATATACAGGTTATTACAAAAAATGGATCCATGATTAAGGGAGTGAGAAATTTAATAACATGATCGTAATATGCAATTCACTCGTGGAATTATTGATAAGGGTTGCCATTTGGATTTGGAAATGGAAGAAAGCATTTAGGAACCCCCGTATTTCCGAAACGGTTAAAAATAAATATCAACAACAATATTTTTTTAAAATTGGAACGCGACATGCAATTCACTTGTGTGGTTATTAATGAGGGTTGCCATTTACAACATTTTAAAATGCCGCCGTATCTGTCAAAATTGTGAATCTATATATTTTTTGACATTCAATTTATCTTCCTTGTGGCAAATCATTGAGGAAAGTGTAATTTGTTTTTTATTATAGTCAGCAGGATAATCGCCAATCGGGTGAAACACCCTGTATACATGAAATAATTAAACTATCACACAGTCTAGAAATTTTACCTTAAATAAAGTCACGAAGTTCTTTCTGAATTTATTCTATTTTGCACCAGGATGACAAATTAATATAAAAATAAGTTAGGTTATATTTTTTTATTTACAGTTCAATTTAGTTTTAGTATTGTTTTTTGTATCATTCGTAGTAACTTATTTGGATTTTCAGTTTTCGATACAGGATCCAATAGCAAAGCAAAAAATGAATAGAACGAATCAATCATAATAATTAAGCGATTAACAAAACAAACAATTATCATCAAATACAATACAACACAGTTTAACACGGTACCAAAGGTCGTGAATATCAATAAACCCAAACCTGTGACTGTCTGTCTTTTACAGTCGGTAAATTGTTTTGGAATTTGCATAAATTACATACGTGAAGTGTTTTGTATAGTATATGCAAAAACGGCCAATACTGTGTGAGCGTGTTTCCCTTTATGGCAATTGACAATACTATATAGGGATGGCAACTACACACAGTAAAAAATTGGAAAAAATCATAGTTGATGTGGTAAAATCATATATGGATTAGTACTATATGGCGCCTTGTCCATTTAACCAATGTAAACGTAGTGAAGCCGAGGTTCCTTGTTCCGTCAGGGTCATTTCGCGCAGTGCGCATGCGTGAGAAAGAATAAATAGACGTTTGTTTCAACGGGAAAAAAAATGAGGTTATCACATTTGACTTTGACATTTGGAAAGAAATTTGTAAACAAACATTGAAGTTCTTGATTCTTTTAAGATTTTGTATATTATTTCGATTGAGAAAAGAAAAGGAACGCAGGTACATACATTAATAAAACTTTTATTAGATACTTTACAATTATTTTTAGAGTTCCACAGGTAAAATAATAGGTTTTTGTAGGATTCTTTGAAGTACATGCAATTTTCGGTAAAAATAGGTAGGTACCTAATTATATCAACAGCAGCAAAGGAAATCATAATCTTAGGACTACCTATAGTTATTGTTCCCTCACGAAATTAACGTAAGTAAGTTAAAAGAAACATCCGGTCTGGGTACATATCCGTGGAACGCTAAATCTTTGTTCAAGTTTTTACGCCTGTTTAAAATAATGTAAAATATTCTGTTTTGCCGCGGCATCGTCACAAAATGATCACACGTTACACACACAATCAAAATTTGCAGAAAAGTAAAGATAAACAGTACACAAAAGCCGTTAATGATAACAAATTAACTTGATGAAAACGAACTGTCAACCAAATTAACATTTTGCTAAAGATTTCGAGGTTATGTCGAGCAAAAATGAGACGTTGTCACGTTGTCACCTTCCAGTTATATGAAATTGTTATTTGACGCGTTTTAGTTTAGAAATGGAAACAAATAATTTGAAAACACTTGGAAGTACGGACTTAATACTTATTTTGCAATTTTTTAGCAAGATTTTTAGTAATTTTATCATTGCTCTAATTTTCTAAGGCTCACTCTTCTGCCCTGTTCTAAAGAAATAAAAGTATATTTGGCAATACCCTTACGGCGCATGCGCACAAGTCGAAATTACCCTGGATCTTCTATCTCTGTTGTTGCTTCAAGATATTCACGGTAATAGCCATATAGTACTAATACATATATGGGTAAAATAAACTAGTGAATATTGGGGAGTGCAGCAAATGAAAGAGTACTCTTTAAAGTTATTCCAAGCTTTCGGAAATCATATATTTCATTTCCATCCTCAGGGAGAAACTTTGTTGAGATTGTTCATAAGGATGTTCATAGAATTAATATAGGACATGCGAGAAGAAAACGTGTTGAAACCCAAGTCAATTACAATTAAAATCAAAATCTGGAGACAATACTAAAAACATTGTATATGGACGTAGAAACACACAAATTAAAATAAAATCAAAATTTTGATGTTCACATTTTGAAAATTCGTTACTTAATTTGAAATTATGGAATTTTTTTCTACGTCCATACACAATGTTTTTAGTATTGCCTCCAGATTTTGATTTTAATTGTAATTGACTTGGGTTTCAACACGTTTTCTTCTCGCATGTTCTATATTAATTCTATGAACATCCTTATGAACAATCTCAACAAAGTTTCTCCCTGAGGATGGAAATGAAATATATGATTTCCGAAAGCTTGGAATCACTTTAAAGAGTACTCTTTCATTTGCTGCACTCCCCAATATTCACTAGTTTATTCCTTAACTAGTCAGCAACGACCACCCTCTCGATGGGTAAAATATATGAGTGTGAACTTTTAAATAAACACAGTTCAAGATTTTAAGTTTTGGGTAAGCCACTGACGGTAATTCCTGAGTCTTTCAAAATCTGCAGCTCGTACTTCTTGGAATACTTGCACTTTATGCGTAAATTTAACTGTGTTTAAGAATAGTCCTGCATGTTCCACAATACCTTCCCACTTCTTGAGACAGAAGTCTTACACATCTTGTTGGCGTATTTTGCATTATTTCACGAACGTTTGCAACAAATTCTTTTGTTCTTACAGCTGGTCTTCTAGCTCCTTTTTTTATGTTGTATAGAACCTGTTTCCCTAAACAGAGCCTCAGACAAACGTTAGAAAAATTTTCGCGAAAATCGTCCATGCACAAACGCTTATTGTATTGCCACTCATCATTTACTCTAACCCCGTTTCGAAAAAACGTTTTAACCATGAATGTTTTTGTGCTGTTCCGTAATACCCATTGCGTGAATTATTCAAGAGATTAGATAAATTAGCGATGAATCAAATTACTTCTAACGACTCGAATGTTAAAGATGAAGGGATAACTGATTAATTGATAATGCTGGTATTTACTGACACCCAACAGGTATTAAGCTCCACCCCTAAGCAGTACAGCCTTGGTTGCAAAGGGCTACTCTTCTATGTAGTTCCTATCCTATTTTATTCACAGATAAAGTGTTGGCTGGAGTGAGACAAAGACATCACACCAGGTAATTAAAAAATAAGCATACTTTACCCTTATTTTACTTTAATTTAGTTTTAGAGAAATGATACTGAAATTCTTAATTCAAAAAGTATTTATTTGCCATTAAAGTTTACCAGTAATATAATTCTTATGAGGCTATACTCCAAGTCCAAAATTGCTGTCAGTGACTCATCACTAGCTATTTAGAGCTCCGGGTTGTGCGACATCAGGGGAATGAATTTCAGTGGCGTGTGCATTTAAAAAAATTAATGATAAAATTTCGTCGGAACGTCATATAATTTTTTATAATTTAAATTTATTTCATTATCCTTTAAAGCCTGAT
Source organism: Polydrusus tereticollis (assembly GCA_963920685.1). Lineage (NCBI taxonomy): Eukaryota > Metazoa > Arthropoda > Insecta > Coleoptera > Curculionidae > Polydrusus > Polydrusus tereticollis. The sequence goes on along the minus strand of OY987327.1, from coordinate 182,919,987 downwards.
TCTATAAGAGGACGACCTTTTCCACTAGGGATTCTTAGTCCTTGCAGTTCTTCTTGCACTTTTTAAACACTCTGTATATAATGTTGCTAGGAGTTTAGTTAAAATTATTGTTTGTTTACCTTTTAGTACAAATCAACTCTCACAGAATAGCCAAGTGATGTCAGGCGGAGTAACCATAGTTAAAGTAGGTGGGCAACCTCTTTCTGAAAAAATACCCTCACAAGTTACGACTACCACGGGTACACAAGAAGAGCCAAATTGGGAGATTCTAGGAGTACTGGAAAGTAATGAGTTATAATTTTTGCGCGCACGGTAACAACTTGTCAGTGTGAGTTTGTTATGAGGTAGTTCAGTGTATAACGATTGGTCATATTTTAACTATGACCAAATAAAAAAGGTAATAGAACTAACCTGCACAATTATGGCAAAATTTACTAGATGCGTGGGCTATATTATATCGATGGGCTACTAGTAATATCAAAAAGAATACAATAAATTGATCATAAAACCAATAAAACCATAGGTGAATTCTAACGACACTATACCACAACAAAAACTACTTTGCCTTAAGTATAGGGCTATGCACCATCAAAATATACCTACCACAGAAATTAAAAAAGCGAATAAAATGTTTTCCTTCATTCAAAACATCTTTTTCGATGAATGTATCTGGTAAAGGACCTCTTTCCTGCATTAGTTTCGAGTTTGTCTTTGTGGTGGCAAACCACAGACAACTTTCAACGCTATTTAAATTTTAAATAATATCGATGTTCTACGACTTTAAAATCTCCCTCAATTTGTTAAGCTCTCGTAGTGCGTTCTCCAAAGTAAAAAAAATATTCATCGTCACAAAAACAACTGAATCAGTCATCATATCAACTGCAATGGTCTGCAGAAACCGCAGCTCACTCGCCGTTTACTGGAAGATATTAAATCATGGCTAAGTAACACCACGCGGGTGTTTAGGAGTAGCTAATTGGAGTGCAGAACCAGATTATGTCCTATAGGTTTACGGCTGCCTTGATTTAGCCAACAGCTAGACTGCGTATGTATTTACCCAACCTAGCTATGGAATATTTCTATACCGAGATATCCAAAGTTATCTTGGTCAAAGGTGGTAATGAAATGAAAAAAGGTTGTATTAACCTAATATTTTTGCTGCCAATTTAGGTTAGTTTAGATGCCATAATGACATCATCAATAAGGCTTAAATATTATATTAATTCTAGAGGTAAAATAATGAACTACAACTTTCGAAATTAAAATGAAAGACTAATCACGATTTGCACATTCTTCACCAAACCATGGTTCCAGTTCTTGCACAATATGTACATGAGTTCTGAAAATTATATTCTTCAAGTAATGAAACAACAATAGTCCATAATCATCAAACAGTTGACCTAAGATGAAACTGGACCTGTGTATGCAAACTTATGAACCAATCATAAAAAAACTCCCAAAGAAAGGCGCCGTCCTGCTGAAAATAGTCATACTAAAGTTCATAATCTTGTAGAGGTTCACAAGTTTACTCAAAATGTTGTTTCTGTACCTTCTCTCTTGTTCCATACGTTGACGAATGTCATTAACAATTTCTTGTGTACGAACGGTTGACCGTCCAGCATCTTTTTTATGAGGTACACAGCCAATTGTGCTAAAAGACACTAACACAATTTGGAAGGCACTCATAAAAATCCTTCGGAAGTACTGTTAGATTTGGAAAGTACTTTCGAAAATCATTAACTAACACGCCAATTCTAAAATAGGCTTCAATCATGTAAATCTTGTGCTCAGGAGTGAAACCCATAATTCAAGACAAGCTTTAGATTATAATAACAAAAAAACTTTATGAGAACTGATTGACAAATTTCAACTAGCAAATAATGGTTGACAATCAGACAAACTGTGTACAAATATTTTCTTTGGTAAGAATCGATTTTTTAGTCCTCTTAATTATCATGCTTCTTTTTCATAAAATCTATGGAATGGGTTTGGATAATGGCTATTTTCTGTGGTCCAGGCTGAAGTTTTTGATTATTGTTAATGAGTTCTCTGACAGACTCCTTCTTAAAAGTTTTTGCAGAACTGAGGCGCAATACGCTCAAGGTAACTTTAAGACGTCTTGTTAGTTCTGGAGGTGGTTCAGTCATGAAACCTCCAACCACTTGATTAAATTATTTCAAAAAGCTAAGCCATCCGTTCTCCATTTCATGAGCATCTCTGATTAAGATAATTTTTGATATTACGGTAGTACCTACTAATAATAACTATAACAGTTCTGCAGCTCTGAAGTACAAACTATTTTATTTAAATATATTAAATTTCTTAGTCAACAGTATATTGCACAATTTACACGTAAATTATTATTACACTCTGATTTGAGAAACAAATGCTATTCACATCCTGTATATACATTTTATGTCATCAGTAGTCCAGCACTCGACTAACGTTGGCGCCATCTGGCGTGACGTAGCATTTAAATTTTTTAATTAATCCAAATAATGACATAAACACGTCGGCCAATTTAATGGCATGGCTATGTGCAATAAATTCTTTTTGATTGACACCTTATAGCGACATTAATACTCATGAAAAGCAAATAGTTGTCTGTTAAGAGGGTTTTAACAGTCACACCAACATCAAATAACTTAATATGATGATATATGTATTTTATTGTAAGGGAACATTTGGAAATTTTAATCTTTTCACAGTTTTATCAAGTATGTTCCCTTTAACTAATTATTACAGATCTATCTGCAAGGGTACGCTTGCGCTTATCAGAAATCGAATCACTGTTTCTTATACAATCATACGAAGAAAATTATTGAAAAAATAATTTAACAACCCTATCACATAGTTTCTCAGAAATCCCAATTTATTAGGCTAGAAATCCTCGCGATCACTTATAACTTAATTACCTACCCATACAATATAATAAAAAGTCAATCATTGTCATTCAACATTTATACGGAATAAAAGCACTGCAATTTTGTTTTTGTGAAAAATTAATTCGCATTTTTAAGTCGGAAAATGGCTTTACGTTCAAGAAGTTGTAACAATTAAGGTTTGACTGGTTAAACCAAACATCCAGGCACTCAGAACGAGGTTGGCATCGGGCTGCTACGTAGTGCGGGCGGTGGAGAATGAGCTGGGCTGTAACATGGCAAAAAATGTATATTTTTGCCTCACCACATCTCATTTTAGGTATAGTGTCCCCTTTTGGGAATTTTGCATTGAAATCCTGTTTTCTCCGTTTTTTTTTTGCAAAAGGGAGCAGTTCGCTACGTTTGTAGGGTGAACTGAAATATCGGCAACGGCTCCCTAGCAACATCTTGACGAGAGAAGTTCGCCTCGTGACCGGGCTACACAGGACCGATTCGAAGTTAAAAGTGTTGAAAAATTCTGTCTACAAGTCATTTAAATGAAGTAAATATATTTTATTTTTTGTTAAACGTAGTTTCAATTGATTCTATGCAGCTATAAACAAACCAGCCATATACTATGGCGAATAGTGTACAAATGACAGCAAGCTTCGTTCAAGGTCTTTGAAGATAATTTGTAAAATCTGTAAAATTCTTTCGTTGTTGGCGTTTTTGTTTATATTTTGTTTGTTTCTTTCATTTTGAGGATTTGGTCCTCCTTCATTGGCTACCTGAATTCAGTCAGCCCTTTCGTTTGGAATTATTTAAGGTCTGTAATATTTATCATTATTCATGTATTTTTATTGTACATTCCGACTTCTACTTTAAGTATATTTTATATTGTAGATATAAGAAAACTTCTTATTATGATTCTATTTTGGTTCTTTAATTCTTTTTTTTTTGCAGTGTCATGTGTATCGAACCATGTTTCGTCAAGGTAGATAACTGGCCGATTTTCTGCTCTATATTGTCTATATATTATTTATGCACCATTCTCGTCAATGTTGATATTCCATTAAGGTTTGTCTTCTATCAATTGTGTGATATTTAAGACCTATTTTAAGCAACATTTTTCTTAGGCTTGCGGCTTGCCGGCTTGCAGTGCTACAAGAAATGTCTGTGTCGTCGATGGTCCTTGGCCTCTTTTTTAGGGAAACTAGAGTAGGTACAGATTGCTCTTTATACATTTGATAATCATGGAAGGCAATGTATCAAAACTATGTACTAAATAATAAAAACCTCTACACCTCCATTCATTCAAAACTTCCAAGCAATCCACTAATAAAAATAATGCAGATATCTAGACCTTGTTTCACAGCATATTTTCGTTACATCACTGGACATGGCAATTTTAATAAGCATCTATATAGACTAAAAATAAATAAAACACCTCACTGCCCTTGTGATAATCAATCTATCGACGATATAAACCACAAGATTTTTAACTGCAGCCTTAACAGGACAGCGACAGAGTTACTCTGTTCAGAACTCGCCAAGCGTAATTTATTGCCCCTCAATTTTATCTCTCTAATGTCGATGGCTAATGTAAATACAGATATAGAAAGTATATTTATTAATAACATTAAACTATCCAGATTTAAAGTGTAAACTATTTAACCTAAAAAATTCCGTACACAGTCCTTGCTTATCCTTATATGTTTTTTTCCTTTTGAAGTGGTCTTTACTGTCCCGTGTAAACCAAAAGTCGCCCTGATAGGCCCCAGTGGCGTGAAGCGAGTGTCCCCGTGCATATTCCTATGTCATGTACCCTACCTACCTTATTTCAATATAAGCTTTTGAGTAATCATATTTTAACTTTTATATAATAACAATAATATATTCTGCTGTGGCTAAATTAGCAATGCTCAAGGCCAAAAGAAGAAGAAAAAAAATTTTTTCCTTCTTAATAAATCAAAATAATTCTCGTCAATACTTCCAAATGTGCCACAGTCACTTCGCTTCTTTCTGAGAATGATAGGTTTCAGTACTATATCCTTTATCGAAGATAAGGAAGTACTCGTTAAAGCAGACGTCTCGGTTAAAGCATTACTTGAATTAAAATCTTTTTTCATCAAAGAATTTTGATTATTTCTATAGCATCGGGAGATAAATGCATTCTCCGATAAGGGCAGCTACAAGATGTTTCACTCTCAACACAAGCCCATGGACGCCACATTCTAGCACTAATGCAACAAAAACTATCACGCGCCAGTAAACCAAACACTAATATAACAAAATTCACTCGTCGGAAAACCAATTGGAACTAAAATTAATAAAAACCAATTTGCTATGTATACAGGGTGTTTTTTAACAAATGTCCGATATTTTACAGGACGATTCCTCAGTTATTTACATAGACATCGTAACTATTAGACCGAACAATAACAAATAAACGTGTTGTCATCAATGTATTCCAGTGTAAAGTAAATCAACATTCAAGCTGCTCCCCTTCACTTGGTTTGCCAGACTTACGCCACAGAAAACGTAGTTTTCTGGGCTTACTCTGTTAAAAGTATTAACTTCTATGATTAACTAGATTAACATGATGTGGGAAATATATAACATTGCCTAAAACCTTGTAAAAAATCTGTAGTATGGCAACGCAGTAATAAGGGATCCGCCCAGATTTCATCATTTTCGCATCGACTCGACAATACTCGGCATATCGGATGTTGTTTTCCTGGAGTTTTGTCGCATGCATATGTAAAGGCAGCGTAATCCCCACTCCCGGCCCCACCTAGCTCCTCACAGCGTCTCGCCACCAAACGATTTTAGCATCACAATTTTATAGCATTTATGAATGGCGTGTCGGATCTATAGTTACGATGCCTATGGTTATTTATAAGGTGAAAAGTTCATATTATAAGTATGGGTCCGCAAGCCTTTTATTTTTGAGATACAAGGTGTTACAATTTTTAACAGGAACAAAAATTATGTACGCCACTGCCGTTTTCTCTTTTTATAACACTGTTATGTAGGAACTTTATTGACTAAAGTATATTTTCATAATTTTTTTATTTCAGCTTTGTTTAGGAGATAAATGCTATTTTATTAATCTCTGATATGGGCATAGCGATATGCAAATAAATGCCATTTATTTCTTTATTATTCTTTTACTCGAGAACGATTGCTCGTAGCGACTTCTACCAAGTATGCCTTTTTCATGTAAAAATGACGAAGAAATTCATTTTTTTGTTTAAAAATGTAAGACAAGCACGTATAAAAAAGTTATGACTCCTCAAAAGAGTAAAAATACACGTAGGTGGCGCCCTCTACAAGTGGGAGCCATATTAATATCAAATTTCGCATTTCAAAAAACCCCTAGATACAAATTTGCGTCCAAATATAGACATTATTTCAAAAATTATTTACGAAAAACAAAAATAAAAATAAATTCTTAACACCCTGTATCTCAAAAATAAGGGGTTTGCGGACCCATGCTTAGGTATATGAACTTTTCACCTCATAAATAACTGAGGAATGGTCCTGTAAAATAGCGGACACTTATTAAATAACACCTAGTATATTATTAAGTATTTATACCTACCTAAAAATGCTTATTTTGTCTGAACAAACTTTTCTTCTCACAAAATAAAATGGCACTCCAACACTGACATCATAAATTATGTAGACAAAGATAAATGCGATCCATATTTGACTGTTTTTTTTTTAATTAATAATAATTTTTTCTTGTTTATCAAACTAATAAGCAACCATTTTCAAATAACATGATTTAGGAGAGCAGCTTATGTCTTTCTTTAATAATACGTAGGAATAAGGAATGAACATAAAAAGTATGCCCGACATTGTAACTTCAAAGAAATTCCTATTGTTTCATTTGATAAATTTCGGTGCTTGTGATGAAAAATGGCAAATAATAGCTTCTCTGAAACGAATTTGCTTTAGGGGGAAGCCCAGAGTAAATAACAATCTAATTCTCTAATAGGATTGGAGCTTTTCACGGAAAGATATTGGATGTAATTTATACCGTTTGCCAATTTTTATTTATGACTAGCCATAACTAGGATATGGACTTCTTGGAAGTCGTAGGTCAGGGATAGATTGGTTTTTGAGGAATTTTTGGGGAAAGCAAAAAAAAAATTACATAAGGTCCCTGAATTAAACGATGCTGAATTTTCATTCACTTTTTCTTAACCATTAAAATGAAATGACGAAAGTTATTAACACATTTTTTTGAGTGTGGTTTAGTGGGTTTAGGACAGAAAAACAATTCCTTTTATTATGAAATTGCCGACGTTTCGACCTATATTGGGTCTTTTTCAAGGCTATTCAAAAAAAAATTCTAATTTTCAGGGCCGTGACTAGGTGATATTCTACTATAGGCATTAGGCAAGGTTTCTTTTTTGCGCCCCCTAGAGAAATGCGCTGCAGTAGGTAGGGGGGATACTTTAACATTGTTTTAAAGAACACACAAAGTTTATATGTATAACTTTTTTTACTTTTTATTAATTAAGTTATAAGTTTATTAATATTCATTGGTTCAAAAATTTTTTGATCAGTTAATTATTAACCTTACTTAATAATAAGAGAAGATTATACATATATGTATTGTAAATCTAAAAAAAAAATAAAATAAAAAATGGAAATATTGGAAATGTGTAGGGATAAATAAAATACTTACAAATAGACTCTGCATGCGCTCTACTTAAGTATTTGATTAGGAAGATATTTTTGGAAACAATATTTTCTGGCTTTTTGTGTTGCGAAATCTGATATATATTTATCAAAAGAAATATATTCTGCAATAAGCCTTTCTATGGATAATATGGCAGTATTAGATAATCTTTCTTTGGACATGGTCGATCTTAAATAATTTTTTATAAGTTTCAATTTTGAAAAAGATCTTTCACAGGAAGCACTGGTGATGGGAATTATAAGAAAAATTTGTAATGCTGTAGCAAAATTGGGATACTCTGTCAGTAGCTCAAATTTATGTAGTTTTTGGTACATTTTCAATGCAGATTGACATTGGAAATCAAAAAGTTCTTGCGCTTGAAATTTAAAACTTTCTTCTTCCTGAATAAATTCGTTACAATGAAGTCGTTTGGATATTTAGCGCACAAATCTTTAATAAATTTTTCAGTACCAGAAAGACTCATTTTGTAAAGAATTACTCCATTAAGAAAACTGAAATCACTGTAAATCTCATGTAAAACCTTTATATCTGCTACTTAACTTCGTTATTATTGGATCGATGACTTGAAATTCTAGTTGTTTTTGTTTTGTTTTTGGGTCTAAATAAAAATAATTAGCAAGCTTACCCGCTCTCTTTTTAATTTTTCCTTTTCAAATCTCCGCGTATTCAGTTGAAATATTGCAATTTTGACAAATCTGCAAAGCATTTTTTTCAGATTTTTTAAAATAACCATCTCTATTTGCTTTGATTTCTTCCAATAACCCTTTAATGTGTTTGCATGCTGTATCTAATGTTAACTCCTTTTTCTGAAGTAAAAGATTTACTTCATGAATTTTATCTAATAAAGATGACCAAAAAACTAAAAGAATTACAAAGTCGAAATTTTTAAGATTTTTTTGAAAAGTTTTTGCCCCAATTACTGTTTCACGAGAATATATTGAAACATCAGTCATCTCTTCTAAAAGATCCAAAACCAATTTAAATTGAGTGATAAGTGCGTTCAACGCTAATGCTCTGGATGACCACCTTGTATCGCTACAGGCAGCCCTTTAAAGTAATATTTATTGTATTTTTTAATTTACTCCAGCGTACCGTAGAGATCTCAAAAAAAATTAAATAAATTTTGAATAATTCCAGAAAAGGTTATTATTTCGGGACTAACTGAAGCACTGTGTAATGCCACTAAATTTAAACTATGTGCAAAGCATGGGACAAATCTTGCAGTAGGATTTTCTTGCAATATCCTAGCTTGTCCTGCCATCTACCATCTATTCTAATAGAAGTTTTTATATTTTGGCCAGATCTATTCTAATAAACATTTTATATTTATCATTATTCAGAATAACTTTATTTATGATTTTTGCGCCCATAGGCATGGGCCTACTCTGTTACGGCCCTGGTAGACATAACTACAAAAAATGAACTTGGCATCACGTATCTCAGACCTTAATCTTGTTAAGCATATTAGGAACATAATAGGTGGAAGATTTCCAGGCCAGATTCCTGCCCTTAATATTCTGGATAAGGGAAGCTCTTATTCAAGAAGAGGAACTGATTAATTAAAATTAAGTTCGTCATATCATTGGAGGAATTCATGCATGGTAGCTAGGAAAACCCAGGGTTTTGAGATTTCTGGTTTATTGTCATGTATACTAGCGTTGTAATATTTGTAGATTTAATTGTTTAAAATTTTGTATTTTTTAGATGAAGAAAATGGTGTGATGCATGCATAGGTTCATAGGCGTAGCTAGCCTACTTTCTGTAGGGGGGCTTAAGCCCCTGAAAGAATCGTAACAAGCGCCGAACGGGAAGCGCCGCAGGCGAAAAGATTTCAGGGCCACGCCCTAATTTTACCAAGATTTAACCAAAAGTGTCGAACGGGAAGCGCCGCAGGCCCTAATTTTACCAAGATTTAACCAAACTAGTTTTTTTACTAATAATATGCTTAAACCTATAAAAAAAAACGAAAGCCAGGAAAAAGAAAATTTTAATCTAAGCAGCTAGGTGTATTTTAATTATTATTATAGCGGAAAAATATTAAAAACGTCGGTAAAACAACAACATAAACAGTATTAGGATTACAATAACATACTAAAAATCTGAAAAAAGCTACCATCAATTGGGTAAAAATAGCTAGGTACTAACAAAAATAATCATTACTCTTGATAAACTTAAAAACAGTAAATATATTGAAATTGGGACTAAACACTAAAGTCTACTTTGCGATTTTTTTGCCCGACAAACTGCTTAAGAATATCTTCTGAATTTAAATTACTCATCATTTCACTTTCTATGTTAATTAAGGATAGGTACATTTGAAAATCGATCCGGCGACATACGACTCCGTAACCAATTTTTTATTCTTCTCATCGTTGAAAAAGATCTTTCGCATGTCGCAGAACTGATTGGTATTGTCAATGCTACTTGCATTAATTTATATAAATTTGGAAAAGTCTCTTTTTGTACAGTTGTTCGTATTTCACTCAAACTCCACTCAGAAATATCAGATTTTAGACAATTTTTTGCAACTAGCATTTCCGCTTTTAACACATCTTTGTTTATAGCAAATGAATCTAAATAATGACGAATAAATAGACTACTTTCTTCAAAATCTAATTTAAAAAAGTTGTCGACAGACAATGCAAACTGTTGGCTCTCTGGTGAAAAACGAATTTTCATATGGTTAATTAAGCTATCCAGAATACGATAATAAGCATTTATTAACCAGAAATGACTTGTTATATCCAAACCTGACTCTGGCGTTTCTATGTCAATGGCAAGTTCATTTTGGTCGGCGCCAATCGTTGACAAAATAGCAAAACCTTCCAGTAATGTGGATTCTGTTTTTTTTCGTTTAGAGATCGCAGTGATTCTAGGCTAATATCATGCTTGTTTGCTATTTTTTTTTTAATCTCTTCCCATAAAGATAGGAAAGACTTCTCGTTTCGTTTTTGCTCTAAAGATGAAATTGTCCCATTTATAACTCCAGTAGATTTGGCCAATGTACATTCCTTCCATTGCAAGTGTTTACTAAGAATATTCGTAAGATGAAGAACATCATTAAGAATAAACAAGTTAATAATAAATGTTCCTTTTGACATACTAGATAAAAGTCCAACTGCTTCAATCGAATTTCTATTTGAGTTTTCTTCAATTTCAAGTCTCAAGGCTCAATTTGATTCCAAAAAATAATATAATAAAAATAGAAGGTAGAATTTGTCAGAGGGGGCTATTTTTATACCAGGGGGGGCTTAGCCCCCCCCCCAGCCCCCCTTAGCTACGCCTATGCATAGGTTACTATACAGTCAAGTGCAGTGTAAGAAGGCGGATTTAACGGTTAATCGGTTATATGAATACAACAAATATAATCAAATATTTAGCGATTTTAAGGAGATTTAAAAAAAATTATTGGTATTATATTATACACTGTACTTTTCATGGATTGCCGATATCATAACTGAAAAATTCAAAATTTTTGCAATTTAACCAGTGTATATAATATATGTCAGAGCCGCAGATACCTTTATACGGTTAGACCGGTAAGGCATATTAATATCAGGACGACACTGACTTTTAATAAAATGTAAATTTAATAAAGAATAATTATTTCTAGTAAAACATGTGCACCAATAAAGTAAATCATTATTCTACTATCAAATACGAAGTACAATAATAGTAACAAAGAGTAACACAACCAATAAGAGGCGAAAGTATTGTCGGTTTCTTTGAAGTTTCATGTACCCAAATTCTATGACCTTAATAAACTTAGCACGCAGTAAAAAATATCATATTCTTCTTATTTTGCTCTATGCACACGGGGAAAAATATTTCACACTATTTTGGTATTTTTATAATTGAACATTTTATGCTGCCGAACTTGATTGTGCGGTGCACCAGAAAGATATTGTCAGGTGAAGCATTAATTAAAATTCTCATTTATAATAAATTCATGTGTTAAATAGCAATCTCCGTCGTTTCACTCTAGACAGAAACAGAAACTTTACTGACAATTTTTATATTGTAGCAAATTATACATAAGTAGAAAAATTCAAGTAAATATAGTATAGTTAAAAATGAACGGTGTATTTCGCTTGTGATGTCCAAATTATTAATGCCCTTGTATCTCTAATTATAAGATAACTTGTAAGAACACCATTGTTGGAACAATTCTTAGCATGAAGTTATGGGGCTGGTATCACTATCAGGACATTGATAATTTGGGCCAGTGGTTTAAAAGAATTTCTAATATACCTATAGGATATATGCATACTGAAGTGTTTAGCTTCCTATAGTTAGGGTCCTTTTCAATAAAACATTCCTTGGATTCACTACTGACTACTGGCTGGAAGAGGAAGAAGAAGGTCGAGTTGTCTCGCGACACGTATAATATCGTACCAGCGCATATGTGCACTATTCGATCATGTTTTGGCGGTAAATCCCATTGATTTGAACTTGCCAAACATTACATCCCTCCACACTTCAAATTTCTCTTCCTGCCATCTATGTATATATATAAGTAACATGCTTATATTAACCTAATATTTAAATACAAACACATTAAAAATTTACCATGTGGGACCTATACAAACAGTGTGGAGTATATATAAATACATTAAAAATGTAGAGAATCATGAATTAATTTACATCAACATCAGTCAAAATCAAAATCTCTTAAACGTAGTGGTATCATGTTCCTTGTGGAACGTTTAGAACGCAACCTTGAATAAGTCTTCCCCTCAGGTAATGAGCGCCTACTTAATAAATTTCTTGAAAAGCACCACAGAAAATCATTTTTGGGTTAATACCTAGAATTTGAAGTACTACATTCGTTTTAAAATGTATTAAAACGCCTATTATAAGATTTTTTTATATATTTTCTTTTTTTTTTCTGCAAAAAAAAATTCTGTGGGTGATAGAGACCAATTGTATTTTAATAGTTATTTCTATATAAAACTGAGCTTAACAAACAAAAATCACGTCATCACAAATTTCATGCAGGCCTGTGAATTAAATCTGAAGTTATTTCTGCAGAAAATATTTTAGATCATAGAATGATTTATTCTGCATGTAATTTGGCGAAGGCACCAACTATTCCTAAAATTATTGGCTATCGGTCTTTCAAGAAATTTAATGTGAATAATTTCTTAGAGAGTAAGTACAGCTTACCATGGCGTAATATACTAATGAAAATAATATTGACAAAAAAATCAAACTACCTACTCAATTCTTATATCTTAACTTTGTTTGATATTATGATATTCATGCCCCTATAAAAGAATCGAGAATAACAAAACCTAGGGCGCCATGGCTGACGGCCAACATTAAAGTTTTTATGAAGCAAAGAGACAGTGCTTTGCAAAAATTTAAAATAACTAAATTAAGTGAAGATAGGATTAACTCGGATTAACTATAAGTATTTAGGAAATTTTACTTTGGCTTCGATAAGAGAAAATATTTTTTTTTTAATTCTTTGTATGTTGAGAAGAATTCTAAAAAAATTTGGTCTGCTCTAAAAAGCTTTAACATTTGCGCTGATAAAAATAGTTCAATACCTAAAGCATTATCTGATCCTAACGATATAAACAATGTTTTCGCGGCATTTCTTCAAAATGTATCTAATTGTAATGACGAATTTTTATGGAAACACTGTTTTAAGTGATACATTACAATTTTTATTTAGGCCAGCTGAAGTATCTGACGTCAATAACATTTTAAACGGGATTTCCACAAATGCGACAGGGGTAGATGAAGTTTCACCTTTGATGCTTAAGTATTGTAGTCCATATATCGAGTTTAAACGACTAGTTTAAACGACCTTCGAGTAATAAGCATTTTACCGGCAATTTCTAAAATTTTTGAAAGGATCTTGTATAATCAGGTGTACAGGGTCTTCCAACGAGGACTGAACAGGGGCTCATTTTTGAGCTTCCTTGTATTTAAAGAAAAATCCAAAATAGCCAATCGATGTACTTTTTCCTGCAGAATTCAAAAATGAAACCAAAAATTTATTTGAACCAGAAGCAAAAGAGTTACGCTATGGATAAGGTGTTTTTTAAATGGAACATAGCTTGTTTTATACGATTTTTGGAACGAGTGATTTTTTTTTGTCCGTTCTGATTAAAATATTTAATATTGTGACAGCTATTTTTATTAAATTTTAATGTTTTATCCAGTATAATTTAACTTTAACCTGTTTGAAACATACACTAGGTAATAAAGGTATAATCACCTTTGAATCCTTCAAAGTCAAAAAATTTGACAAATTTACTATAATATTGCCGAAATGAAATATTCAGTAGATGAGAGATTGCAGATTGTTATCTTGTTCTACAAATGCCAAGAAAATGCAAGAGAAGCAAGGAGAAGATTTATTGCAAATTTTCACAGAAATATATCCGTCAATACTATTCTAAGGATAAAGAACCTATTTGAGGAAAATAAAACATTACATGAAGACCTGACCAAGACATTTTTCTCCTGCCCAAGACATTTTTTACCTGGATGGACACTCAAGTAGGTACATGGACCGTTGTGTCTTTTTTATATCAATTTTTTTAAATTTATTTTCTGTAATAAAGAGTTGTTTACTGGAAGAAGGAAAATATATTTAGTGCCACTACTTTTGGCACTGATTAACTCATTTGATATAGATGATTAAAATAATCATGATTTCTAATGTGCAAAAACCTTTAAATTTATATTGAGATTGGCACATTCAAAACTATGATTATTTTAATTGTCTATCAAATGAGTTAATAAGTGCCAAAAGTATCAGCACTAAATGTCACAATAATTGTTCATTCGTTTTTATTATTTTTCTTCTACCAGAGGCTATAACTGTTTACATCTTTACCACTTGCTGAGCTAAGTTCAAGCGAAAAGCAAGGGAGGAAGTAAGATTCTTATGTAAATGGGTCAAAACTGACAAGTAACTTACTGAATTTACTTGAACTAAGAAAGTGTGCAAAACGTAAACAGCTAATTGCTATTTTGCTATATTATTACTATTAATAGTCAGTAGCGTAACTAGAAGACCTGGGTTTGATATTAAGCAAATATTTTTTTTGGACCAACGCCCAAATGTCAAGAATACAGCTATTTGCCTCAAGCAAACCTGGGTTCATGAAACACTTGCAACCATTTTAGTCACGTTGCTGTTATTAACCTGACGTTTAATCAAAAAGTGTTTTATATAAAGTTTATAGATCTCTTTCCAATGTGTATTAAAAAAAGTTTCTCCAATATACAGGGTGCACCATAAGGATGGTAAAGAGAAAAGTTATTTTTTTTTTAATGGGAGAATCTACTTTTTAATGTTTTCGAATTCTATACAAAATAGGTATATAGGTACCTAAAGTATTACAAAATATTATTACCTTTTATACCATTTTATCACTTTTAAAAAAAAGCACCCGCATTGTGGTGCTGGTATTTCTTTACGTTTTTGATTTAACCTAGTAATATTAGAATTGACAATGTCAAAAAATATCAGCGCCATCGCCACAATACTGATGGTGTTTTAGTTAAGATAATATAAAGGCATAAAAAGTAAATGGTAAGAAATGTTTAACAACTATATATTTTTAAATTGGTATATCTTTTAAACTAGTGAATTTAGGTAAAGCACATGCTACATGAAGTTAGGCTACAATTTTGTGTACAATTCGAAAATACATCAAAAACTATAGTTACCCATTTGAGAAAATGCAACTTTTTTCTCTACGATCCATATGTATATTTGAAAAACTTTTCTTAATGTGCATATGCATTGGAAAAAGATCTATGAGCTTAAAGCTGGATTTATAAACTCGAAAAGTTGGTGAGGTTGAAGTTATGATCAAGTTTGTGATGTTAGATATTCCGAACTCCGAGCATAAAAATTGGTTATCTCGAACTACCCGGGAAGTTTTCGAACCTTACATGAGCTTTACATGAACAACATGAACGAGTGTATAAATGGAACTGAGTGTTTCCTTTAGTTTAAATTGAACTTCTATTTCCAACACCAACTGAACCTCAACCTCGCCAACTTTTCGAGTTTATAAATCCACCTTTACATGAAACACTTTTTGATTAAACGTCACGTTTCTGAAATATTAATGGGGTTCGGGACTTTGTACACACAATGTATAGGTATAGATTTAAATGAAGTTGATTAGCACCTAAGTGTTGCAAATGTATTTATTATTTTGTCAGGGACAATACCAGAAATCTTTAATATTTTTGTTTTACAGTAACCGTTTTCCACTTGTTTTTTAGTTTGTTTCTAACGTAAAATAAAACGAGCTATATGTATAAAAATTTTGTATTTTTATTTAATTTTTTTTATTTAATTCCTTCGACAAACAAATTACCAAAATTTAAAAAACATAGATTATAATGTAATATTAAAAAAATTATTACATAACTCATTGCTGTAAAATTTCAGTTTTGGAACAGATAATTAATTTACTGTTATAATAACTAAAAATATACATTTTATTTTTTTTTAAGTGTAATTAACGTGTAATTTTACCTAATGGTAGCTGTGATTTTACTAAAAAACTACCCAATTTTTAAAGAAATATTCTGTATTTATTGTGATTCTCTTGTAAATTCACATGAATATTAACAATATATTTAAAGCCAAAACACAGGAAAAAATGTGTTTATGCAGTTATTTATTTACAAACAATTCATATGAATCATGTAATTCTACAGTCACTGGTAATATTATATGCACTATTGCTGGCAACAAATGACCAATTATTATTGCTGTAGTTTTACAAGATTTATTTTTAGAGTGGCAATGTTATTTTTTTAATAATTTCTTGTTTTAAGTTATTTATATTTTTTATTAATTATTACGATACTCGCTTATTTATTGCCCATGTTAAATTTCGTAAATGGTTTAGAATATTCATTTAATGATGAACAATCAAATATTATTTAATAATGTCTTTGACTGGTTCCAGGGTTGTTATGTTTAAAACACTTACTAGTGTTTTAAACAGATTTGTTTAAAACTGTTTAAAACATGTTTAAAACAGTGTTTTTTTTAAGTTTTTTTTTGTCAAGTTTTACTGAAAATCACATAAAATCTGTTAAAACAAAAAATATTAAATTAAAAACAAAAATAGCAATATTTATATCTAACATTTAATATTAAAAGAACATTATTATAAAAACACGTTTAAGACTAGCTCTAGGTCTTAGTTTATCTACCTACCTACAGTCTGTGTACCGTGTTCCAATAACATAACCAAATAAAAAATGTAAACATATAAAAGCGCCTTATAAAAGTAACAAAAGACAAACAAACTAAAAACTAAACAAAAATTCTCCTAGCCATTCTACTGAACTTAACTCTTGATTTGAATTAAGCTGTTTAAATATGTTACAAGTTTCGCGGCATTTTCTGTTCCTGATCGATTTCGAAGCTTACTATGAATTATGCCAAATGTCGAGAAAAGGCGTTCGAGTCCTGCAGATGAAGCTGAATGAAGATAATAATT
This sequence comes from Polydrusus tereticollis, assembly GCA_963920685.1. Classification (NCBI taxonomy): domain Eukaryota; kingdom Metazoa; phylum Arthropoda; class Insecta; order Coleoptera; family Curculionidae; genus Polydrusus; species Polydrusus tereticollis. The sequence continues at coordinate 182,902,918 of OY987327.1, read as the reverse complement.
TAGTAAAAAATATTATTGTTTTTGATGAAGCTACGTTCTCTTTGATTAGTAATGTAGATAGAAAAAATTGTCGTTATTGGGCAACAGAAAATCCGCATTGGATGATGAAGGTTCACAGCCAGTACCCTTAAAAAACAAATGTGTGGTGAAATAGTGCGCGGAGGAGTAATTGATCCATTTTTCTGTAACTGGACCAATATATCTCGAATTTCTCCAACTTAATTAATTCCGGCATTAGTGGCTTTATTTCCGAATCCATAGAACCCAGACTCCCCTGACGAAGAACTGATGTTCCAGCAAGATGGTGCTCCTCCGCACTATGCTGCCACTGTGCGTACATGTTTAGATGAAACCTTTCCCAATCGAAAGGAGAGGACCTATCGAATGACCTGCTAGATCGCCAGGCCTAACTCCGCTGGACTTCCTTTTGTGGGCTTACCTCACTCAAATCGAAAGTGTGTGTTGACCGGCCAAACAATTTGCAAGAGTTGAACGAGATGATCTGAAGGAAAATGCTTGTCATAACTCCGGAATTGGTTGAAAACGTGCAAAGAGAGTTTATTGATTGCGTTGGATATTGTCAAGCCATAAATGGCGCACATTTTCAACATTTAATTCGATTTGTTGTTCTGTTATTTTTAAAAAGCGGGTCTTACTAGATGGATATGGAGACGTGGATACAACCCAGATCTCTGCTTCAGTAACCAGAGCCTTGCAGACCGATGCATCAAGAGGGTTTATGACCCGATACCAAAAAGCCAGCACAGACCAGTCGGAGTGGATGTATACGCTGCCATAAAGTCCCCATGTATCCCCTTTAGGCGGAGATTCAACTTCAGAAAGGCAGACTGGCCAAATTTCTCGGCTCAGCTGGACCTGGCGCTCGACGGACTTGCACCAAAACCTGAAAACTACGAACAATTTATCACGCTAATAAAGGCTGTATCTAGAAAAACCATACCAAGAGGATGCAGACACCAGTATATCCCTGGCCTTTCCCATGGAACCAAGTGCCTCTTGGAACGATACAAAGAGCTGTATGAAAAAGACCCCTTCAGCGAGGAAACAGTCGAGTGCGGCTCGGCGCTGCTCCGGGAAATAGGACAAGCAAGACAGGAGAGATGGACTGAGAAACTGGAACAGCTGAACATGACCCATAGCAGCAAGATCGCATGGAATTTCATCAAAAAGCTCAGTGGAGACCCAACCAAGAAGCTCGATACCAGCTCCATAACACCAGACCAAGTCGCACACCAACTGCTAAAGAACGGGAAAATGGAGAAAAAGGCAAAGGTCCAGACACTGCAAAGAGACCACCTCCACGAAACAAATCTCCTCGAAAAACCGTACACCATGCAAGAACTAAACAACGGCATAAACACCATGAAAAACGGCAAAGCAGCGGGAATCGACGACATGTGCACGGAGCAAATTAAACATCTTGGGCCAGCAGCTAAAAACTGGCTACTAGCCCTATTCAATAACTGCACAAAAGACTACAAGATCCCAAAATCATGGAGGAAGTCGAAAGTGATAGCCCTACTCAAACCAGGCAAGGACCCAGAAACGGCCAGCAGCTACAGACCCATCTCACTGCTGTGCCATTTTTTCAAATTATACGAACGGTTGACGTTACAACGCATGGAACAAGTAGTTGAAAAGAACCTCATACAACAACAAGCAGGTTTCAGACCCGGAAAGTCCTGCACCGGCCAGGTCCTCGCCCTCACTGAACACATAGAGAGGGGCTACGAAAATAAAGCAATCACTGGAGTCGCTCTGGTTGACCTGTCGGCTGCATACGACACTGTTAACCACAGATCCCTCATTGCAAAAATATATGCGATGACAAAAGACTACAACCTAACTAGGGTTATTGGGTCCATCCTACAGAATAGACAGTTCTTCGTGACACTGAATGGGAAGAAGAGTAGGTGAAGAGACCAAAAGAACGGGCTACCCCAGGGTAGCGTACTGGCCCCAATGCTATTCAACATATATACCAACGACCAGCCTATCCTCTCCTATTCAAGACACTTCCTTTACGCCGATGACTTGGCCTTGGCTGTACAGGACGAGGACTTCCAAAGCGTTGAGCGCAAACTCGAGAGCGCTCTGGCAACTATGGCTGACTACTACGACCAAAACTCCCTACGACCAAACCCAACAAAGACTCAAGTAAGCGCCTTCCACCTGCGAAACAAAGACGCAAAACGCCAACTTACAGTCGCCTGGGGGGGAACCCTTCTGGAACATACAGAACAGCCGAAGTATCTTGGAGTCATACTCGATCGAACACTATCGTACAGACAACACTGTAACAAAACAAGACAAAAGGTCACTACTAGGAACAACCTCGTAAGAAAGCTAGCCGGAAGTAAATGGGGCGCAAAACCTACAACCCTGAAGACTACAGCTGAGGCACTATGTTTCTCAACGGGGGAATACGCATGCCCAGTATGGAACAGATCAAGCCATGCAAAACAGGTGGATGTTGCCCTCAATGAGACATGCCGACTAATAACAGGATGTATGAAAGCGACACCTCTCCCCGCACTATATAGAGCATCAGGTTTTGCCGCTCCCCACATACGACGGCGAACATCTGAGTATACAGAAAAGTTTAAGCAAACCTTCGACGAAAGGCATCCCCTCCATGGGGAAATCCAACATACAAACAGACTCCGATCCCGCAAAGGTTTTCTAAAAATGGTTGACGACGAACCGCCAGTCGACTACCCCCTCCGCCAAAACAACCCAAGCGGCCACCATCTGGAGTGGAACACCTGGAAGACCCTCAACCGTATCAGAACCGGGGTCGCCCCTGTGAAAACCAACAAAGTTAAATGGGGACAAATAGACCCACAGGACACCTCTTGCGACTGCGGAGAGACCCAGAACATGGAACATCTAACTGCGTGCACACTTTGCCCAAGCACCTGCACCCTTGAAGATTTATGGACTGCCAACAACAATGCTACTGACGTGGCCCGATACTGGGCCAAAAAGCTTTAACCTACGGATCCGGACACGAAAAAGTAAAAGTAAAGTACTAGATGGATTTTTTTATTCAAACCTTAAATTAATTTTGGATGTGATGAAAACACGTTTTAAACATGTTTAAAACTTGTTTTTTTTCATGAACAGTTTAAAACAAAAAAAACAGTTTTAAACAAAAAAAACATGTTTTTAAGTTTTTTTTAAAATAAACATGTTTTTTTTCAACCCTGAACTGGTTCAGTAGAGTAGCTACTACAGCTAGACTGCGCCAGGATTAGACATCCATTATTTGATTTGTTTATTGTAAATTTTATGTTATGTTGAAATAAAAGGCGTTTCATATTATTATTATTATTATTATTACATGTGTTCAATGCAAATATTAAAACAGTAGACACAACCGAAATTTGGGAGTGGTCTACAAAAATTTACTTAACCCTCCCTAACATTTTTGCTGGATCCGCGCCTCTGCCGAACATGGCTGCCAACTAAGAAGCCGCCACTGAGTATTTTGATTTGTCTTAAAATTAATAAACATTGTTTCCATATGGCGCAAAATTTCTGCCGCTCATCAGAATAGAAATAATTTACAGCTACGTTAATTAGTTATAAACTGCAGAAATGCTTATGTACATTTCTTAGACACAGCGACAATAAATCCAAAATCGCGTGCCTGTTTCAAATAAATTTACCAGACAGCGATATTCTCCTTTTATAACAAAGCGCGCTTTTCAATTATCGAAAGTAATATAATGCCCTTTTCCCGAATAAATATAAAAGCTGCCCAATTTTTGTGGGGCTTTTCATAAGGGTAGCAAAGGACACCCTTTATTTACTTACGAATTCGTGTTTTGGATTTCCTTTGACAGTTCTCAAGGCGCAATTTAACACAATGTTCGCTCTGTCATGTGCATTCTAGGTTTGTTGTGAGTGTGAAGGATGAGGGCATATTATATTATACAGGGTGGTGCATTTTCGAAGTACACGGGGTTCTGGCGTAACAAAAATAGAGAAAAAAACTGGTTCACGGACTTCTAATTGCAATTTCAATGCCGCAAGAAGACCATGGCTATATAAATAAATAAAAATGTCTTTATTTCAGAATATACCGTGTTTCACATGAAAAAGAAAAAAAAACAAGAAACAGATAAACATATTCTGAGAAAGGCGAATTCCAGATGATTCATTCTAGGGTACCTCTCTGATCAACTCTAACCTAAACCTACCTAATCCTAAATTTAACCCAAACTAAACTGGCGGTGTATTGGTGTTGACGTAATGTGTAAAACTTCGCTCAAAGATTGCAGTTCAATGATGAAGCGGGGTTACTCTGCCTCTAAATCTAAATCTAACTGTATATCCGTTCGGAACACAATAAGATTATATAAATATGCATAACATTTATAATTTATTATTCTATTAAAAAACATGCCTGATGCAACTCTCTCCTCTCCGTCATATTCTTCAACCGGTGGGACCCTATTAGCTTATGTGAAATATGATCATATTTTCTTACTCCATTAATTAGTGTTAAGCAAGAATTTTGACTACGTTGAATTCGTCGTTTATTGATCGCATTAAGACACCTTCCGTAAAGAACATCACCATGGGTAAACAATAAGAGCACAAGAGAGTCGCACAGAAGTGTCTTTACATTACATACAAGTGCCGCACATGATATAAGGTATATTCTAATAAAGGCTTTTTGTATGCACCCCGACATATGAGCAGTAAATCTTAAAGAACTGTCAAAAGTCTAACCAAATTACGCACATTGCCCTTCACTGGTAAGACAGTGCTATCAATCTCAATTTTAATGTCAATTCTAAGCAAATCCGCATCGGAATTGCGCCCACAAATCATTACACAACATTTCTTGGGGTTTATTATAAGTGAATGTTCCAAGACAAGGAGTTTAGTTCCGTACTTAAAATTTTGCAACTGTCAGCAAAATCGGTTTTAGCAAATGTATTTAGTATACCTGCGTGTCGTCAGCATAGTAATGGACTGTACAGTATATTGCTTTAATGCGTTTGAAAGATGCGACCTATAAATAGAATATACCATGCCACCGACACGAACAAACTGAGACCTATTTATACCTAGACCTGCACGAAATAAAGTTACTTGGTCACTTTATTGTATGAAGTGTATCTTGAGAACTAAATGAGATATTATTTTAAAATTGTGGCTCTTAGTCTCTGAACAACACCCCTTATTATATCCCTATACCTCTACTCCTCAACAAATGCCGCTATTGAACTCTGACATACTAAGGCACTGATCTTTGGTTCGGAGTTAGGCAATACCCTGAGGGGCGTTCATCGGAACCTGATGATTTACTAACAAACATTTTTATGAGATCCATGCTTGAGTCATGTTTGAAACCTATAACGCATTTTGTTAATGTTTCTTTGAAATGCGGAGCTTTTCCGGATATGTTGAAATATTCTAAAATTATCCCTATTCTAAAGAAAGGAGATCCAACAATAACTAAAAAATACCGTCCTGTCGCTTTGACTTTATGTTTTTCCAAAAGTATTTGAATATGCCATACTAAATAGACTTTTAAAACATCTAGATGACAAAGATAATATATTATCTTCAAGCCAGCATGGGTTTAGAGCTGGAAATCTACATTCACAGCAATAGTAGTATTTTTAGACGAAATAGTGGACGGCCTTGAAGCAGGCGAGCGCCCAGTAGGGACATTTTGTGATCCAAGCTGGGCGTTAGACTGTGTCGATTATAGGATGATCCTCGAAAGGCTGAAATATTATGGTAATAAAGAAACACACCTAAATTCGCATTGTTCATTTTTTAAAATTTTGTAGGCAGTTTGTTAAGGCTATGGACTAAACAAGAAGGGTTCAAAAATTCAGAAAAGTTGGAGGTTGACGTTGGTGAATTGAGCAGTTGGTTTATAGCCAACAATCTTTTTCTGAATCTAACGAAGGCTCATTTTATGGGTTTTCACACCTATCAGACTAGATTGACTTTGGGCCTGGAATTAAGCTGCCAAAATACACAAATAAAACGTGAATTTTTAGTTAAACTTCTCGCCAAACTGTGACTACTTTTCAGAAAAAGTTACTACCTTTTTGTATTATATTTGTATTATACTTTCTTGAATATGAATAAACAATACATTTAAATTTAAATTAACTGAACATATCAGAAGCATTAAAAATAATAACGAGAAAACAATGATTAGAAATCACTGAGAGTATAGTTGCATACTTTATGGCTATAAACTTGTCGCTATGTTTATACATATTTGATACTAATTATATACAGATCTTTACCATAATAAGCCATTAAAGTAAAGTGTTGACAAGGCATGTCGTTTTATTGAGCTATTAGGTATACGAAGGCGGCTGTGAGTATACCAATAATTGTTGACTGATATAATGGCGCCAATCCCGGAAAAAATTATTTAACTTAAAACAGGCGAGGAGACATATGCGAAGATTCATTATTTAGACAGTTGACACGGTTTCTAACACTATTAACTCTTTAAAACGTTTGAGATTTGTTTTATTTTAAAGTCAATACTTCGAAAATAGCTGAAAATCGATATAAGATGCATTACATGAAATTACATGAAATATGCTTAGACTATTGTCAACGAAATGACGGTCTCTCGGATTACAATCACATTTGCACACCTCTACTGCCGTCCCAACCAATAACGCAGTAAAGTCGATTTTTTGTATTTTTAGATTTTTATTTAATCGTAGTTATTGAAATCATCACTACTTGCTAAACAAAACACGTTTTTTCAAAAAGCATTTTTTTTTGCTTAAAATCTCAAAAAATATTTGCAGTAATAATCTTCGTCAGTCATACGTAATCCCATTACTAAAGAAAATGCAGTAACTCCCCATTTCTAATAAGAAACGCAGTATTCACAGGGTTGCTGCTTTGCTAACAATTATTAACAACATCCAACGTATTGGTTTGCCAATTTAAAACGCAGTAATCTCATGGTTCTAAGAAAAAATGCAGTAAAATATAAATTACTACAGTTTTTCCAAGTATGCGGATTAAAAAACGTCAGCGATTACTAAGAAGTAACGCAGCAAAGAAACTTTGCTAAGCGATCATGCAGTAACAATCTGGTGAAACTTGATTTACTGCTATGTCTAGTAGTATTTCAACGAGGTGACGTTACGCTTTGCCAAAGCAAAATGCAATGATCGGTAAAAAGCGCCAATTTAACGGTTTTTCTTATTCACAAGCCTGCAGCCGCGCATCATTCACGTGTGTGAAGTGTTTAGCTTAAGTTTCAGTGGTGCTATTATTACAGTAGGATAAGTAGTTCAATTTTTAAACGGGGTAATTCAGAATGTATAGGCAAGCGACCATATAAAATATTTTTAATAAGGATTGAACTCAAGGTTATAAAGGATAATGGGCACTTCGTAATTTTTGTAAATATTTTTTGTAATGTTTTCTTCCGTAGACAAAATACTAGGTACATATTATTTTTTATTATGCAGCCCAGCCAGATAAAGAAGAAACATTTTTTCCCCTATTTATCATGTTTTTCTCTTCAAACGTTAAAATTCAAATTAATCTTTAAATTATTATATTTCTTTGAGCGGATGCAGCAAATCCTATTAAGAATCTATAGTTTGCAAAAGTATCTCAGTTGAATTGGCGTTGCTATGGATTTATTATTAAGTCACCATGTCCCATCAAGATAGTTAATTATCTTACTTTTTGTTCGAATCCGTAAAAGTACTTTTGCTGACTGTAGTCACAGTCTACATAAGTATGGTTTATGGTTAGGTTGTTCCGCTCAAAACAAGAATTGGGCTTTTTTCTCCTTTTTTGGTTTATATTGTCAACTCTGCAAAAGTTAGTGCAAAAGAAATAACAATAAAATTCTTCGAACCTGGCCACACGTAAATGAGTGCAGACAGTTTTCATCATCCAGTTGAACTGTCGATGAAACATATTGGCGACATTTGCGATTTTAAAGATTTTATATAGAGATGCCGTACAAACAGCTAATTCCGGGAACGTCAATGTGCTTGAAATGAAATTAAATACATTTTATAACTGGATAGACTATTCGTCACAAATTAAAATTAGTAAGATTCAACCACGTCCATACATAGCGGATATAACAACGATCCTTGCAGAACGGGGAAACTATTCCTTAAAGTATACGACTAATTATGATATTTCCAAGCAAATTACTACTTCATTTTCTAAACGCTAAACAAGAAAAAGATGGGTTTGCTGCAGCACCTCCTTGCCGAGTCACACCAAGGAGCATTAGAAAAGAAAAAAAGATGTCATATTAAAAAAATTATGACCCCTTATGAGCCATTAAAGAAGAGTATTTTGGGAAAATATGGAAGAGACTTAAATAAGTAATTTGATTCAGCAACGTGTTCACTTGCATGTACTTTTTCTGTTTTGTAACCAGTTAGATGAAAACAGCTGTATTAAGATACGTCGTATTTTCTTTTACTGTGCATTTTTTACAGATTTAAATGTTTTAATCATTATTTTATATTATATTTTTTTAATATTTATTACAGAGATTTCATCCGCCTTACTCATGATTGCCAAAAATGCAGGATAAATATACCGTTTTTGGCAATCTACTCAATTGCGGCATATCAAACGTTACTAGATATAACTGCAGTAAGATCGGTTAAATCAACGATTACCTGCATTTTTTACTAGGAGATGCCATGGGTGTGCATGGCAGTGCTCTAAATAGGAACGCAATAACTTAAATATTTAAAAAAAAAATCATGACATGGAACCATATAATAATATGCATGATATAGTTTATACTGCTTATGTTTTAAAATACCATAAAAAAAGTTTTAAGAAAACTATTAGAATGCAATACATTTTACATACAGAGTTACTGCGTTTCTCACTGGGACGGCAGTCTAGACCACTGTCCGTTGAGATCTTGGACCACTGTGCCGCTCAATGTCAAGTTTATTCATGTCGCCATTTTAGCGCCAAAATTACAGTCGACCAAATAATGCAAGAAAATATACAAAACATATTTTTTAATTTAATTTATGCATTCCTACATATAGTTCTTGCAAAACAATTTCCGATGCGCGTCATCAATCAGCTGATAATTGTACATCCGTAAGAAAACATAAGGAAATTAAATTGTATATAAATATTAAAACTTCATGCGATATTGAATGTAGCACAAACTTAAAGTGTTTTTCTTTGATACGAACCCACTTATAGCAAATATGTTGTTTATTTAAGCCTGTCAAAATTAATATAATTTGAATTTTATTGGTCGACAATTGACAACAGAACTCTCAACGGTGCGGTGGCGCCAGCTGTTGGTTGGCATGTTTTGACATTTTGTTTACGTTTCGTAAAAAACTAATCTCTATTGTTCTGTGGTTTCGTGTTGTTGTGCGTCAATTTTTTAACAAAACTCCAGATTTTTCATAAATAGCATTAAAAAACTGTTCTTTTAAGAACAACAAAAGTGCAATGCTGTCGAGCATTTAAATAGCCGGTGCAAAGAGCTAATGAATTTTTCCAAACATCAGGAGTAGCAGTACGCAATGATTCTTCCCACATAAATAAAATATGTAGATCTTAATATACTCTTAATCAAAAAAAGTGTCCATATTTCTCTAAGAGACCTGAATATAATATTGAAGCAAAAGAACCAACACAAAGTCCCGGTCTCAATAAATTTAATATTTAACACAACTAATGGGTTACATGTTTCGCCTATAAGGCATCATCAGACCTAAAAAGAAGTCACTAATCACTCATTAAAGTAAACAAATCTACTAGTAAACCCACCTGATACACCAAAAAAACATTTAAAAAATTTTTCAAAAAGAATAAAAATGTCAAAATATAAAACAAAACAAAAAAAATAGATAAACGTTACAATTACAAACGATTTGATTTTGACCAAGGCGGATAAGGGCTCTTGTTTAATAATTATGACAAGAACAGATTACATGGGTAGGGTTATGGATTTTCTGAATTCGGGGGACTTTTGTGCCATTAGTAGGGATCCTACTAGTGCTTATTTTACCAAAGTTAAAAATATTCTAGATAAAACTCTAACAACCCTGGAATACTTTGGTACAAATAAATACAAACTGTACCCAATGAATCCTAACCTCTATTATATGGATTACCCAAAGTACATAAAGCTAATATGCCCATAAGACCAGTGGTATCCTTTGTTGACTGTCCATGCTACAAAATTTCTTCTTGGCTTAATGATATTCTCAGAAAGACCACAAATTTTGAGAACATCTATTCAACTAAAAACTCCCTTGAGTTCTCGAATTACTTAAAAAATATAGAACTTCCACCAGACGCGAGATTGATATCACTTGATGTGAAGAATTTATTTCCCAGCATCCCTCCAGCTGATTGCGTCAATTTAGTTGATAGATTGCTAAGAAAGAAGGGTTTGCCCAGTTTATTAATATCAGACTTAACATTGTTATTATCTACAGTTCTAGAACAAAACTTCTTTCAATTTAATCAGAGAATGTTTAAGCAAAGGTCAGGATTGGCAATGGGTTCTTGTCTTTCCCCATTTTTGAGCGAGGTGTTTATGAGCGAATTAGAGAGCAAAATCATGAATAGTAGATTCGCTGGGTTTTTGCTTGCATATAAAAGATACGTTGATGACGTATGTATAGTTTGGAATGGCAGTGATTCAGATTTAAGAGATTTCCTCAGTTTCGTTAACGATTTACACCAGAATATTGAATTTACACTTGAGATCGAAAATAATGGGCAATTACCTTTTTTAGATTTACTGTTGATAAGAAATAACAACAGAATTAACTTTGAAGTCTATAGAAACCAACTTTTACAGATAACATTATTCAGTACGATTCAAATTCTCCCTTTTCTCATAAGTTTGCCACCTTCAATTCCCTTTTCTACCGACTTTTCAAGCTACCTTTGTCTAGAGATGCGTTCACTAAGGAATTTAATATAATAAAACTGATTGCCAGAAATAATGGATACCCTTTGAGATTAATCAATAAACTTTATTTTAAGTTTGTAAACAAATATAAACTAACCTATAACATCATACATGCTAATACACAGGAAAACAAAAATTATAGAGCTCTAACTTATTTCGGCAACATTTCCTCACAACTAGCAAAATTTTTTAAACCTCACAACATCGCAGTAGCATTCAGGACCAGTGACACTCTTAAGCGACATTTAATCAACACTAAAGATAAAGTAGACCCTCTTTCAAAATCAGGAGTTTATTCACTACATTGTGGGGATTGTCCGGCGGTGTATGTTGGACAATCGGGCAGGAGAATCGCCAGCAGAGTTCATGAACATCTTAGCTTATTTAATAAATACCAGAACACTGATATAACCAACACTAAGTCTGCTTTTGCGAACCATCTACTTGAATCAAAACACCAGTTCTCGCCATCTGAAAATGTTAATGTTTTGCATGAATGTCACAAAAGTAAAAAACTAAATCTATTAGAAAAACTTGAGATAACGAAAGCTAAAAAGAGCCCTATCCTTACCTGCGTTAATGAGGTCTATAATTTCGAGCCTTATTTTATTTTTAACAACTTGAATAATTAACAACGGACTGCTGTGACCAACATTTAACCTATAAATTTTCCCCGGTCCGCCAAATTCTTTTGATTGACAACATTGATGTTTTTGATGCCGGTACTTTGGTACGCTCGTACTTTGTGTCGATGGCTGTTACATTTTGGGCTGAGTTTGCTCTCTAGGTGACTGCATCTTCCCCCAGTTCAATATACCTTGGACTTGTTTGACGAACCTTATACTATTAGTTTTTTATCATACCGTTTTTGTTTATATACAATTCTTAGTTTAAGTTCTGACTGTCATGTAGTGATGTAATTGTAACGTTTATCTATTTTTTTTGTTTTGTTTTATATTTTGACATTTTTATTCTTTTTGAAAAATTTTTTAAATTTTTTTTTGGTGTATCAGGTGGGTTTACTAGTAGATTTGTTTACTTTAATGCGTGATTAGTGACTTCTTTTTAGGTCTGATGATGCCTTATAGGCGAAACATGTAACCCATTAGTTGTGTTAAATATTAAATTTATTGAGACCGGGACTTTGTGTTGGTTCTTTTGCTTCAATATTAATATACTCTTTAAAGTTACTTCTCTAACTGCTGTTAGAGAAACTAATTCGGCACACAGAAAGCGAGATATTAAAATGGTATGAAAGAAAACATGTATTAGATAGACTGAACATTCAACCCATTATTATTGAAGTAAATGAAACGAGTGATTCAAGTGATTTGGAGGATAATTGATAATCCATCTTTGTACTATTATTTTTATTATTCTAATATTGAAACCCAGAAACTAAAAAAATCAGAGTTTTTAAATAAGGACTACATACGTGTAATTTTAGGTCTATTTTTGCCTCGCTGACTTTTATAAAAATACGGAATAAAAAAACAAATTAATAGCCAAAGCATATATAAAAAAAGTACTTAACAATAAATTTACCTGACTATTTCAATACAATTTAGATATATATTGTCATCCTGGAAGGTTTTAAAAAAAAAGTAAATTAATTTGTATTCATTTTTGTATTTAAATTAACATCTTTATTTTATTTGAATTTTTGAATGCACACCATGTTTGGTCGCAGAGGGAACCCAATTGCATCAAGGTAGTTATCTATAGCCACCAGTTGACACCTTGGCCAAACAAATAATGATAAAACAGCTTTTCTCTGGGTTAAGATTGCTTGATTGAAATCAAAATTTGCTGTACATTGTTAGATGAATAGAACAGAATACTAAATCAAATTGCAGAACTAACAGAAAAGAGGAATATTTCTTTCCAGTGATACAGCATGTTGCTACCTGCAGACTACAGGTAGGTCACCTGCAGACTACAGGTAGGTCCATAGTGCACCGCTTCACGCTCAATCGCTTAAAGCTCGATTCATATCTACGAGCACGTAGCGTGTCCAGCACGTAACGTGGCAGACACGGAACAGACACAAGTTTTCATATCATGCGACAACCACTACAACCAGTCTCCGACAGGCAAACCAACTAGAAGGGTGCCCGCCTTTTTAAATGTTTCGAAATTTTTCTATTGAAGAATTAACTGTGATAGCAATTTTACTGAAAGAAGAAGAATAAGGGAAATCTGATTATGTAGAAGTACAACAGAGGAAACGGAGGTTTTCTGTCCATCTCATGAACGTAAAACGAAAAAAAGTAGGAGAATTTCGGTGCATGCACGTCGGCGACTACATTCATACTAACCGTATTGACCGACCAGACATTAAGTGACGTCGACAGACATGCGGCGTTACCGACAAAATATTCTTGTCGACAATGCTGCCCGGTGCTGTCTCGTGTCTGTATAGACACGCTCCCTTCAAGTTCGCTAGATATGAATAGAATATGCGTACCAAATTGTTCGCAATTATTTTTTTTGTGTCTGCCACGTTACGTGCTGGACACGCTACGTGCTGGTAGATATGAATCGAGCTTAAACCGTTGGCATCAGCGGCGTAAGACCCAAAATGGCGGAAATCGAGGCAGAAGGTCACAAGTTACAATAAGATTTCAACATATTCTTGGACATTTCTCGTGATATCCTTTTCTACAATGTGTTATTGACAATAGTGCTATCATTATCACTCTTATAAGTTCAGACATACGTATTACGACGACTAAGAATAAGTTTTCAATGTAAGTAAATTAGGACTAAATGTAAGAATAATTTTTCAAATAATAATATTTTCTTTTTGTGTAGTTCTATCATAATTTTATCTCTGTGTCTAACAATGGCTTTTCTTCACGAGAAAAAGGCTATGAAATTTACATTAATATTATAAATAAATATAATCGTTTATTATCTGAATCTCCACTTGTATGCCTCAGGACGCTTCTGGCGCGAACATGAACTGAACTTTAACCTTATCAACTCTAAAAAGATTTGACGCATTACATATATCCATTAAAGAAAGCAGGGAGCTTTATTTTTAGCATTTTATGGACAAATAAAATCAAAACGTCTGCAATAATTCTAAAAGATAGATTTTAATAATTGGGATTTAGTAAACGTAGTAATTTAGTAAAAGTACTACGCTACTAAAAATTATTTTTATGTAAAATACTTTAAAATTCCAAAATAAAGAGTATTAAAAGTAGATTTTTTATTAAACTGTTTACTAGCGGTAAGTGCACCAGTGTTAAGGAAACGAATTTGCGTGTTGGTATTAAACTTTCTACCTGTCCTATATTCTATCTATCTATATCTATTTTTTTATTTATTTAAGATGGTACTATGCCACCATTTTTGAATTTTTACTTAAAAAGTAGTATTTATTTAAGTGATATAATTTCATTATCCTCATCTTTGTAAATTAAAAGATAAAGAGCCAGGGAGACTTTATATGCGCACTAATATAATAAAGTCAACAATTATCGCTAAGGTAAAATTCTTTAAAAATTGACGAAGCATTTTCGCATATAAGATGTCAACAAAGAAGTACCTAAGGGGACAAGCCTACCTTAGGAAAGGGGACAATCCCTCCTCTCGGTTTTAAACCTGAAGATTTTATTAACATTCATGAACCAATGCATATAATAAAGAAAACTGTCCTTTTTCAAAAAAGTATGTTTAATTTTCTGTTACTATATGAAAAATATTGGTTTAAGTCAGTAATCAACTTATCTATCGGCTAGCAAGTATTATGTTCCCCCAAGGATTTTAACGATGAGCTTTATTTTATCATCCTGACTTAATCGGAAAACGAGAAATTGCTTTTTCCAATCTAAATTTTCTTTTGGTGAAATTTAAAATAATTTGATATTTGCGCACATTTAGAATATGCAAAATAATTTTTGAAAATACACCTACACAATGCCGATGGGATTAAATAAAATTGAAAGGCTTTTTTTAATTGTTTACTTCTCAAACTTCTTAAAACCTTAACCATATGAGAACTGAGCAGCTTACATCAACGAAATATGATCCAGAGAGGATTTATATGTTATGTTTCACTTTACTCATTATATGTAAAATACAAACAGGTCTAAAATTGATTCCCAAAGAAATTTTCAGGGAACTACTCCAACAGTGGTGGTGATGTAACCCTTTTAGTATACTAGCAAAATGTCCGAAGCCTATCAAACAAGCAAAACAGTTTCAGGCAAACTGCAATGATTGACAATTATGATGTACTGATGTTTACCGAGTCATGACTTAATGAGGTGAAAATTGAGGAACTTCAAATGACTGCTTATGTTTTGTACCGATGCGATCGCTCATCCAGTACCAGTCAGTGTAAGGCAGGTGGATAGAAGGCATGCTTCAGGGCAGAATTGTATATACGGATCTGCTTGATGAAACTTTGGCAGCGCGTGTGACAGGGGGAGCCTGAAACCTTGTCATGGATGGGCTGCTACGCCCACTAAGCAGAGAAGGATATATTGTGGGTTATGCGGACGATCTGGCTATAATGACCCAAGGCAAATACAATACGACAGTAAGAGAGAATGCAAAGGGCTATCAATATCGTGGAAAGATGGGTAGGGCAGGAAGGACTGAACATCAGTGCCCAAAAGACTGTCATTATCCCCTTTACAAAGCGCAGGAACAAGGAGGGATTAGGACTCTTAACCCTGCAGGGAGTAAACATTCCACTGTCGGAAGAGGTCAAATACATGGGAATAACTTTAGACCACAAACTGACTTGGAATAAACACGTGGAAAAAACAATTCGGAAGTCGGAAGTAACCTTGGCAGTTACTAAACGGATGTATGGAAAAACATGGGGACTCTTACCCAAGCTGGTGCATTGACTATACACCAGGGTAGTGAGACCTGCAATTACGTATGCAGCACTGATCTGGTGGCCAAAGACACAGCAGAATATCACAATATCAAAGCTAGGAAGCCTAAAAAGACTGGTCTGTTTAAGCATCACAGGGGCCATGAAATCAACCCCTATATTCGCAATGGAAAACATCTTGGACCTTCCTCCACTTCATTTGGTGATTAAATGAGAGGCAAGAATGGGACTATACAGACTACAGAGTTCTACGTCACGTTCTGGGTGGCACAGAACTGGACACGCACTTCTATGCGATATCATAAGGGGACCTGAGTTTAAAATAAGATCAGACCACACAAACCCTGCATATCGCTATGACATACCATTCAAAACCGTAATCGATAAACGGGATTCGTGAAATAATAAAACACCAGATACTCCTGGGGCAATAGTCTGGTACACAGACGGCTCAAAAACCAAAGATGGTACCGGAGCAGGGATACACGGAGTAAGACCGAAGAGACGCTTATTTATCCCTGAGTAAGTCTCCCACGGTGTTCCAAGCGGAAATCTATGCCATCCTACAGTGTGCGTATGAAAACAGTAGGAGGACTCATCTTAATAAGTGACTCCACATAATAATATACTCCGACAGCCAAGCAGCCCTTAGAGCGCTAGCATGCAATAAGGTGGCATCAAAACTGGTATGGGAATGCCAAGAGGAACTAGTGGCCC
This sequence comes from Polydrusus tereticollis, assembly GCA_963920685.1. Taxonomy (NCBI): domain Eukaryota; kingdom Metazoa; phylum Arthropoda; class Insecta; order Coleoptera; family Curculionidae; genus Polydrusus; species Polydrusus tereticollis. The sequence continues at coordinate 182,886,371 of OY987327.1, read as the reverse complement.
TGGCAAAAGCCAACAAAGTAATACTACAATGGGTACCAGGACATGAAGGTATTACAGGAAACGAAAAGGCCGACGAACTTGCAAGAAAGGGGTCGGAGAAAGCGTTTATTGGTCCAGAACCGGCACTCGGAGTCCCAAGGTGCACAGTACGAGATGTCATAAAACCATGGACAAGGAATCAACACAAAATCTACTGGAACAACAGACAGGGATTAGACCATAACAAAGCTTTCATTGGGGACCCAGACCCGAAGCTAACAAAACACCTACTTCTGATGAGCAGAAATCAGCTGAGAATTACCACAGGAATTCTGATAGAACACATGGCCGTCAAGAAGCACCTGCACCGTATGCAACTATACAACCGAGACCTAAGCTGCAGGTTATGCAGGCGAGAAAGTGAAACGGTACAGTATATTATTTGCCACTGCGAGTCATTGGATCGGAAAATGCAACAAATACTCGGGCAACCAAGAATAGAACTAGAGGAAATTCCTACACTCTCCCCAGTTGACCTACACAAACTAGTGCAAGGAACTGGAATCAATGAGTGGGTGTAAGAACAAACAAGGGTGGGCCAAACCTGGCCGAAGTGCATCCGGCACTTGGACGGACCCTCGGAGGAAAAAAAAACAGTTGTGGTGATATAACGCTTTCAGTATACTAGCAAAATGTTCGAAGCCTATCAAACAAGCAAAACAGAGTTTAATAATATATATTCCTTTAAAGTGCTATACTGCTCAATTGTCCGCTTATTTATTTATCAACAGGGACGCAATTTACACATCTATAGCTAAAACTGCGGGAGGCAATTCAACTATTATTAAGAGCTGTCCTTCATCTCAGGAGGCAATTTACTTATACCGTCAGAACCACCTTACGTTTAAGGTAGCAGAATTAAACTACTCTAACAATAATGGTATAAAACCATGACCTCTTTGCTTTTAAGTTTAACTAAAATGGCGACCGGACCATAAATTGTACCTCAAAAACATTATTACAATAAACTTTTATGCTAAGGTGCAGCGCCAAGCGCCCTACACTAAAAATTAACGGTTAATTACACCATCAAAACCAATCGAATTGTTTTAACCAAAATGCTCCGTATCCAATCGTGCATTCGGAAGACCTGCTATTTCCGTCTTCGTCTAGCTTTCGGTGTCGATCGATACCGGAATTCGAGCACGCGGGCACCATCGGCATCGGTGACGCGTCGTTGCTGCCCTGATGCCGTAAGCCTGCCCTTTGGTGTCCAGTGACGGCGATATAATAAAATTATACCTTTCTTATAGTAATTCTTCTTTATTGGAATTTTTTCAGGTAGAGTTCGTGATGACGCACTGGGTTAATTTCCTAGTGGTCGCATTAATTTTTAATGCGCGACCTATAGGGTGCTCACTGGTTCGTTAATCTTCTGCTACCTTTGATTAAAACAATTCTTTACCTAAACACTTGTGTTCTTATTCCTTAATGCATGTTATGAAAGCAACAAGGATTCACGGCAAAGGCACTGGTCGATACTTAGCGTTCACATTACAAACTCCTTTTTTACATTTTTCCCTAACTATCACTTGAAAGTGTATTCCGAAAAACGCCCCGGTATCGTAGGGAGTTAAATTTCGTACGTCAGATAACGCGGAATCGCTATTTGCTTAGTTCTACTTAAAAAGAAACCATTAATTCCCCAAAAAGGCCTTAAAATCGTTAACCGCACGTAAGAGCACTTGCTTCACGAAGCAATCTTGGAATCTCTTCTCTCTTGACCGTTGCGCCGTGCTTCTTGTCTCTCTCTCCACCGGCGCGCGATACGACCAAACCTATCTTTCGCCCAATGGGGAGCTAGCGTTTTACAAGTACCGTCGCGACGCGCTTATGACTAGCTACGTGACTGAATGTACATAACTGCGTGAACAAATCGTCGATCTTCTCACGTAGTGACGTAACTCATAATAATCCAAAATTGAGATACGCCAGTTTTATAACCGTACAAGCGTATACTATTATCTCACGTAATAACGTATCTCAGTTATTTTTCAACAAGATAATTGTTCAGTTCACACTGCTAACTGTGTGAGGAATTATTTTGATGAACACAATATTCAAGTTCTTCCTTGGCAATCAAAGAGTCCGGATCTTAATCCTATAGAAAATATTTGGGGAATTATGGTAAAAAAAAATTCGAAAATTAAATATCGTTCCGCAAAATAGGCAACAGCTGTGGACTCTTATTGAGGATGTTTGGGAAAACCTGTCCGAAGATCCAAATTTAGCATTAAATTTAATAAATTCTGTGCCAATAAGGTTACCAAAAGTGTTAGATAATAATGGAGCTATGACTAGTTATTAACTTAAAATAATGTATAATTTTACTTAGCAGAAGAATTTTTTTAAAATTAAACCGATTTAATTATCTTTTCTATAGTGAAGTTTATTCATTTACTCAGAGGGTTAAAGGAATTTTCGAATAGCTGACAGTACTGTTTTTTAAAGCCATAACCAACAAAATTCATTGTTATACAAACGTCATAAACGACCAATTTACAAAGCTTAAAAAAGCTAATTTTTAGCCTACAACAGTTGTACCAGTTTTATATGATGCGCAGTGTACTTGTATTTCACTTTTAAGCAGAAAATTAGATTTATCTATCACTTTTACGTAAAAAAAGTATACTTTGTAGAAGTCGCTACGAGCAATTATTGTTCTCGAGAAAAATAATAATATTTTCGGTACTTACACATTTCTGAAGGAAGCGGAAAATAAAAACATATTTTTAGTTTTTTATTTATCAACAATAATAATTGCGTGACGCGCTGGTAAACCAAACACTAATATAACAAAATTCACTTGTCGGAAAACCAATTGGAACTAAAATGAATAAAAATCAATTTGCTATTATTAGGTATTTATACCTACTTAATAGCATAGCAATTAGGGATGCAGGTAATTTGTACTCCGGCTCTGCTCGAAAAGATGTAAATTTGGGACATTATATGGCAACGGTACAATGTAAACTTTATTATAATATACTATAAATAATAATAATAATAATAAGTCTGGTAAGACAATAGACAAACTTTATTGAAAAGCAATTCAGCTGTACAATTTGACCTTACAAACTATGTTACAAAATATGTAATAAAAAATTAAATTAAAACACAATCTAAAACTAAAACCAAAATTTGCTATCACACACATTTCGTTAAATAGCTCCAATACAAGTCGTCATGGATGTAAGAGTAATGGATTAAACTATGATATGGGAAGCAGGGTAGCTAAGCAGTTTGCAGCAAAGGCATTGTATTGTCAGTGAATTCGGCAAAGGAGTAATTAGCGCTGAGTAGCAAACATTTTTTAATTTTATTACTGAACTGCCTAGTATTTAGCTGTCTTATTCCCAGAGCAATACTGTTGTAAACTGTTTTTCCCAAATGATAGATAGTGTTCTTAGCTAACTCCCTTCGAGACTGAGGAACAGTCAAATTACCTCTGAACCTTGTAGCATAGTTATGAATATTATCTCTTGTCTCGCAGTCCAATCCATGTAAGTAGGTTAATGTTTCAAGTGTAAGTAGATCATATAAAGTAAGGATTTTGAGTGACTTAAACAGCGGCTTACAGTGCGCAAGTGAGTCGGCCTTACAGATTATTCTCACAGCTCGCTTTTGTAGGAGGAAGAAAGAATGAAGGCGGGTTGTTGAGGCGTACCCCCAAAAAATGATACAGTATCGAAGATTGGACTCAAACAAGGCATGGTACACTTATAGAGAAATTTTTCTGTCACTCAATTCCACGGTTACAGCCCTCAGAGCAAAGAGAGCAGACGCCAAACTCTTTGAAAGTCTATTAAGATGAGTATCCCACTTCAAGCCCTGGTCCACCATCAATCCCAGAAACTTGTAATGGGATACCTTTTCCACTATGTGAGTTTTCATCCTCAGTGATAAAGGCCCCTTATTGAGAAAGACCATATATATATTTGGTTTTTTTTATATTTAATGCTAATTTGTTAGCATCAAACCACTCCTGAATCAGATTTAAATCCTTATTGACTACCCTCTGCAATGTTTCCAAGTCAGTATCGGACCAACACACAGAGGTATCGTCCGCAAACAGAATAAATGAACCACCGATGTTTAAACATGCTAGATCGTTTATGTAAAGTAAAAACAACAAAGGACCCAGGACTGAGCCCTGAGGAACTCCATCAGTGTTGTCTAATTCGAGTCCAGTACCTGAACTAGCTGTTTACGCCCCAGTAAATATGATCTGAACCAATCCTGTGAAATCCCTCTAAATCCATAAAATGCAAGCTTCTCCAAGAGTATTTCATGGTTTACGCAATCAAATGCTTTTGCAAGATCAAAAAACACCGCCGTAGTGACGCCTCCATCATTAACACCATTATATACGTTATCTAAAAAGCCAAAGATGGCATCCCTCGTACCTTTATTCGTTTGAAATCCAAATTGAGACGCAGATAAAATTTAAGATTTATTAAAGTAGGAAGTAATACGGATTTTAACTATAGTCTCGATAATCTTTGAGAACACTGACAAAAGGGATATAGGTCGGAAGTTAGTTATTTTTAATTTTACCGCCCTTATCAATTGGAATAATCAATGAGTTCTTGAGGACACTAGGAAAGATGCCCTCAGTAAAAGAACAGTTTATTATTTCAGCAAGCTTATCATAAGCAATTCTTGGTAGCTCCTTCACAATCTTCACAGCAACCTCGTCCAAACCAGTAGATGACTTGTTTTTGAGGCCCTTGACTATGTCCATAACCTCTGGAGCGGTGGTTGGTGCTAAGTAAAAACTATTAGACGTGCCCCTGGGCAATTGATGAAGAAAACGAGAAAAATTAGTGGCATCATTGCAGGCAATAGTCCTAGTGGTGTTCGTGGCAATACTAGTATAAAAGTCATTTAAGTGGCAAGCAACCTCATGAGGGTCAGTAAGATCTTGAGAGTCAAATTCAAGTAACAGTTGTTTATTTGCTTTAGATGTATTCCGACCAGAGACACGATTAACAATATTCCAAGTTTTTCTCTTTGAGTTTTTAGAATTAGTAATTTCCTGTGCGTAATACAGTCTCTTTGCCTGTGTGATTACCCTTCTTAGTATATCTTTATATTTCTTAAAAAATATGTGAAAATTTAGATTTTTTGTAAATTTGCTAATATATGATAAACAACGCTTATTCTTACAAGATACTCGAATTCCGAAGGTTATGAAATCTTTTCGTTTATGTTTATGTTTCTTATAAGGAAATGAGGAGTTTATACAATTTACTATATGTTCTTGAAAAAGTGTGAATCTATCAGATGAAGCTTGTGGATTATTGTAAATGATTAGAACTAATAATTTTCAAATAATATGCTTTTTATAAGCACCAGCCCCGTTTAACGGTCAATTTGTTTTATTTTCGTTACTACAAAATCTATAAAAATATTTACCTTGTCGCCGGCTTCACTTGCGTCTGGGCAAGCTCTTATCCAATATTTTCTTTACACTCGACTCCTGTTTGAACCAACAATGTTTTTGTTCGGCCTTACCCAAGGCCATTTAACCCGAATCAACAGCTGATATTAACGAAACACAAAGGTCTATATGCTGCCTTTTGCTCTTGTTTTTGCATGCTATTATGTTTTGCCGAATAATTTAAGTTCTGCCAGCAAATCGCATAGGGGTTAGAACAATCTGGTAAGTTTTTTTTGTTGAACATTAGGTCATTAATTGGAATTTTGAAGCTGATTGATTAGAAACATCATGCAAACTTTATTTTGTGTCCTTATTAGATTACTGAACATTAGTTAGTAAGTCTTTAAGGTAGGTTTAACTTGACAGGTTTTAAAATGACAAGATACAAAAGTATCAGCTTAATTGTATCAGTATTTATATAATTTCGCTAATGAAAGAAAAAATGTATTAAATGGTGTCAGCTGTGGGGTTATTATACAGGGTGTCATTTAATACGTGTCCGATATTTTACAGGACGATTATTCAGTTATTTAATTTAATTTAATTTAATTTAATTTAATTTATTTACGGTATACACCATTTACAAAGGGAAATAACAATATAACTTATATTTACAATAAAGTTGAATCTAATAACACAATAGATTAAAGATAAATTCAAAATTTCATATTTAATAAAAATCACAGAGAGTTGATCAGTATCAGTCAGTCAAAGTGGCAATACATTACTACGCATTTTTCTCTTAAGATCTAATTTAAACTTAGAATGAGTGGCACGAATATCAAAGTAATGCCTATCGAAGTTACGCTGCAGCCTGGTCAAAGGACGAAACATGCCATAATTGGTAGAATGGAAGGGTAAACAGAAGAGATTTCTGCTGCGAGTATTGTGTCTTGTATTAAAATATAATTCAGATAAAAGATAGTCACAATCTATGTCACCCGTAATAAGCTTAAATAAAAAACACATATCAAGAGGAAACGTCTATCTTGTAGAGAACATAGATTTATACTGTTGAGAATGAGTTGATAATCTATATGAAAATTATGAAAACGAATTTGTAATTTGTGTGCACAAACACGCAGAAATCTCTTCTGCACACCCTCAATGGCCTGCACATGCACCCGATAGTAAGGTGACCACAACACACTGGCATACTTCAGGCCGGATCTCACCATGGAGCAATACAATAATTGGACCCCGTTATGCAATAAGGAACCAACCGACAGTTGTTGAACAAATGAGATTTTACCTTTATGAGAACCTAAAAAGGTGTACCCATCGACTTCAACAAAGATCAAAATATTTGAATTGCTAGCACCATCTGTAGGAGTCGCTAGGTCTGAAAAATATTAGGTTGCGCTTTTTGGTCTCTTATATTCATAGTTTATGGACTAATGATAGTGATTTCGGAGACGTTGAACGTGCGATTAAACAACAAAATAAGTTTTTTTTTCCACAAGCATACACTAACATCATGAGAGTATGTAGAAAGAAATAGGGGTGGGGAAAATGAACGATTAATCGATTAAACGAGTGTGAAATTTTTAAAAATCGGTTAATCGATTATGAATTTTCATAATCCTAGTGAGCAGCCTGCTAAGCGAATTCTCCTGTTGGAATAAACTATATCTAATATACCTACATATAAACATAATATAATATTAACCTTTTTTTCTTGAAGAAAATACAGTAATATAACCTTATAATAAAATTTGTGCCCTGTATTATGTTTACTGTTTGCTAAAATTTTTGAAAGAAAACAAAGTAATAAAAGAACCAGGCTAACCAAGTGAGGCAAAAAATTAAATCATAATGGTATAATGGATAATTTGTTTTTACAATTTCTTCAATCATATTTTTTTCAACACCAAAAATTGCAGAAAAGAAACTTCCTTTTTAGCAATTTTGGACAGATTATATTATGAATAAATTACAAAATTCCACGTGGCCAACTCGGATTATTAACAGATTAATCGATTGTTTCTTAATAAATTATTTGTTTTTAGTTAATCGATTGTTTTTAGCAATCGACAATCGATTGTGAAAATTCATAATCGCCTAGCCCTAGAAGGAAACGAATCATTACCATAAATAAATTGGAAAAAGGGGATTTTGTAAGCACTAACAAATTAGAAAAAAAAATTGTTAACAGTAAAAAAATTGTGATACTGAAAAAGTGAACTAAGTACATATTATAGAGAATTCCATTGGTAAAAAAAGTGCGGAACGAGTGCAAAATTTGAAAACCATTGGACATTCCAGTGCAAGCATTTGTAAACCATTGGGGAACCGGTGCAACAAGTGTTGCACCGAGTGCAATCAGTTCCGCACGAGCTCTTGGAGACCGTGCTGCACCGAAACTGGACGAAAATGTCAAAAAACACAGTGGTTTGATTTTTTCGATCTTTTAAATTCTATTCTGTCCAGTGGCAAGTAAAATCATTGAAGATTGAGGAGTATTATCTTCAACTTTGTTGGACTCAAGGTCTAATCTGAAAACCATTGGTACTCAAATAGTGCAACACTTTTTGTGCACTGGTGCAGTTTTACTGACATACCGGTGCCGCACTCCTTTTCCCAATGGAATTCGCTATTAGACAAGATATATAGTGACGAGAAAGAACATGAAAAGATTAATAGTTTTTGGAACCACCAACCTAACCCAAACGGAAAACCTTTCAAATCCAAAATTAAAGGATATCCAAAGCTATTTGTACCTAATTTCTACAGCAGATTATGCTTTTTATACAATTTTATCGGTGGTCCAACTATAGCAACCTATATAATAGGTATGTTCCAACCATCAGTCCCTGACAGTCTCAAACTGTCAAATACAGTTACCCAGTTGTAGGACTTAACACGGCATCCTGGGGTCTACATGCAACATTCATTTGGTAGACTATTTTTGATTAAGAGGTAGTCTTGCCGGACTGTTGATTGGAACGGTTGGAACAAGCCCATAAATGGATATAATGGTGACGTTGACCTTGACCTACTAGACGACTAATGTTGTAGATTTAATTAAATACTAGGGAACCAATTTTTTCTGCATATGCATCAATAATAGGGAACCAGGTGTTTTTTACTACTAGGGGCACTTTTAACAATGCTATTATTTTATTAAAATACTTCTTCGCGAACTTGTTTGACTCATAAATAATTAAAACATATCTTTTTTTTTACTCTAAATGTGTCATTATAATAAATATTTGAAATAAGAATCGAAAACGTTTTTCTTGATTATCTCGAAATACTAAAATTGCTGGTTGGTTCCCTGCTGCATAACGGGGTCCAATTTAAATGTTTGACATGAAAATTCTTTACTGTTTCTAGATACAAATTCAAGGTTTCTATAGCCCGTACATGTAATAGAATCAGTGGCGTAACTAGAATTTTTGGGCCCCAACGCAAAATTTATAAGAAGGCCCCCCCTTTCGGTCACAAATCACAAATACTAAATAAAAATAAAGCAACGAGCTCTTTTCCTATTTATTTTACATATAGCTTAACAAAATATTTCTTTTCATCAAAGAAAAACAAAACTTTAAAATAACTTTAAATTTAAACCAAGTCCAAGTATTAGATATTAACGAAGTTGCAAATTGTAATTGAATCTCCCGAATTAAAAAAAAAAACGCAACTTAAACTTATTAAACTCTAAATTGACTTTTTTCTAGCTTTATACATTGCAAATTCACTAGTTAAATCTTTAAGGTCTAATTTGTTGGCAGCGTCATTTTCCACAGAAATTAAAGACAAAAACTACAGTGGGCCCCCCAAGTTTGGGGGCCCCAACGCACTGCGCTTACTTGTCTTATGGTAGTTACGCCACTGAATAGAATTAATATGGTTAACAAATGTGAGAGATCTATCCAGTATAACTCCAAGGTCACGAATATCCTCCACTTTATCCAAGACAACATCAGCTATATTATAATTACAATCAATAGTATGATGACCATTCATCTGAGACCAACTATAAAGGCCATCCACATCACTTTGAAGCAAACCACAGTCCTCACTGGAGTAAATTGATCTATAGATTTTAAGGTCATCAGCAAATAACAAAAATTGAGACTGAGTAATAAATTTACCAATGTCATTTATAAAAAGTATAAAAAATAAGGGCCCACTATGGGAACCTTGTGGTACACCAGAATGCACAGCAATCTCCTTAGATACATAATTATTTATTCTTACTCTTTGAACCCTTCCAGCAGGGGCGTGCGGTCCATGGAAGCGATGGAAGCACTGCTTCCCCTACCGCTTTCATAAGACATAAGACAAAACAAATTTTATATTAATCTATACCTATCCATACTATTAAAATACCCAAGTATTTATTTCTATCTAATTTCCAAACCAAATCCGGCCCTGTATGCATCCCTGACCAACGCAATATTAAATGTATCGAAGAATCGAAGTGATCTTAATACGTGTATACTACACTCTATACGCGTATACGAGTAATAATTAATATGGTCTGCCGTGCCAAGTAAAGGGTAAATCGTTAGACTTCGGTATTTCCTTCGCCGCGATGCGACGCCGGTAACGAAGCCGCCAAAATATTTAGTTTCCACGTGTTTGTACTCGGCGGTTACGATTGTTTGTCGCGATTTTTCGCCAGGAATACGCGGTACACGGTAGAGGATCTGTCTGACTTGACTTTATTTATCTTAATTCTTGATTTATTTTGTCATGGAGCAACCAATTGCCGGCCCATCGAGTTCGGGAAATGTAAAGTGTATCTGTTCTATATGCAAGTTATTGGAAAAAGGATTTTCAACGCTTTTCTTTGATGAAAAAAGGAATATTATTGCAACAGGTAGGCCTACACCAGATTTTAATTTAAAGACAGAAGTGAAGGCGGCTAAAAAATCCGTTTAAAATTAAATCAAACTGTGAATTCAAAGTAAAAATGTATAGATAGTTTTCTGTATTAGTTTCTGTTATGAAATTTTGTTAACTTGTTTTTAACGACTCTTAGGCAGGGATGGGTCACTAAAGAATTGGTTTTCGACGGGCAAATTACGTAAAAATTAATAAAAAAAACATAGGTACCTAGCCATTTAGAAAATAGAAGAAATATTAAAAAATCATTGGTACATAATCACACATTTTCGACAGTACCTACATGACTGTATTTAAACGTCGAAAAATTGCCAATATTTGGGCGTGGTCCTCAAAAAATTTTTCGCCTCCGGCGCCTTGCCTCCGGCGAGCCTACCGGCGGTGCTTCCCCTTCTTCATAACTCACCGCACGCCCCTGCCTTCCAGTGAGGAAACTGAGAATCCACTGAAGAATGCCCGATCCAAAACCCCAAGCCGCCAGTTTAGCCACAAGCAGTTTATGATCAACTCGATCGAACGCATTCGAAAAATCAGTATATATGCTGTCGACTTGGAGTTTATTCTCAAAAGCATTCAACAGGTAATCGTGGTAAGTTAATAGGTTCGTGAGTGTAGACCTGTCTGAAGTGACAAATTAAAGATAAAGTTTAATGGCTGGCTAAGAGAGCATACGCAGGCTTTCAGCACCACAGACGGCACTCCATCGGGGCCATAGGAAGAACTCGATTTGCAATGCATGATGGCTTCAAACACATCAGCGACACACATGCTTAAAACATTGACATTAACTGATTCTTGTAAATTGTAATAATACTCAGGAATATCATATTTAGATATAGAATAAACCGTTGAAAAGTAGTCAGAAAATAAATCCACTGAGTCAGCACAGGTGCCACCATGCAGATCACCAAAATACATTGCGCTGGGGTAACCAGCAACCTTCCTCGCGCCACTCAATATCTATTATCTATAAGGTAAAAAGTCCATATAAGCATGGGGCCGCAAGTCTTTCATTTTTGAGATCCAGGGTGTTAAAAATTTATTATTATTATTAATAAATAATGTCTATGTCGTAGGCTGATAGTGAAATCCGTCATTTCATGAAAAGCCTAGTCACTTCATGAAGCGTCGGCAGATTGTGTAAAAACATGAAATTACACGATCTGCCGCGTCACTTCATGAAGAGACTAGGCTTTTCATGAAATGACGGATTTCACTATCTATATTGTTACAATTAAAACAGAAGATATATATACTTATATTGGTTAAACAGCACTAACACGGCATCTAATCCACCTTTTTGGTTCCAATTTTGGTATTTCAAGGAAGGGGATTAAGTAATTATGGTACCCATGAAAAATATAGAAAAATTTGCGATGAATTGACGTGTTTTTACACAATCTGCCGACGCTTCATGAAGTGACTAGGCTTATCATGAAATGACGGATTTCACTATCAGCCTACGACATCTATATTTGGACGAAAATTGATATCTAGTGGTTTTCTTCAAATGCAAAATTCGAATTTGATGTTAGCATGGCTCCCACTTGTAGAGGGCGTCACCTACGTGTATTTTTACTCTTTTGAGGAGTCATAACTTTTTTTATACGTGCCTGTATTACATTTTTAAGCAAAAAAATGGATTTCTTCATCATTTCTACATGAAAAAGGCATATTTGGTCGCTACGAGCAATCGTTCTCGAGAAAAAGAATAATAGAGAAATACATGGCATTTATTTGCATATCGCTATGCCCATATCAGAGGTTGATAAAATAGCATTTATCTCCTAAATAAAGGCGAAATCAAAAAATTATGAATATGTACTTTGCATTAGCCAATAAAGTGCCTACATAACAGAGAAAACGGCAGTGGCGTACATATTTATTGTTCCTGTTAAAAATTGTAACAGCCTGTATCTCAAAAATGAGGGGCTTGTAGACCCATGCTTATGAACTTTTCCCCTTATAAATAACTGAGGAATCGTCCTATCAAATATTGGACACTTATTAAATAATACCGTGTATAAACCATGCTGTACTAGAAGGCGACAGAAATATTTTAGGCTCCTACAGTCGTACACTGATAAAAAGCAGCCCTTGCCACAAAAGAATAAATCCTCTCATATTACTTATCTGAAGGTGATGATCTTATTTGAAACGAATATGTTCTTAATGACTGTGTTTAATTATGTTCTTGGCGATAATCTGATAACATTTTAAAATCTTTAACAAAGATAAAGTCCGTTGTGCCAAAGTAATTGGTCCTTATCCTAAGATTATAGTATTTACATGTAGTTCGGCATCTACGCATAGTCACAGTACTTCAGGGACCAAGCAAATTTTATAGAACAGTTCCGCCTAGTCTTATCCCTTTATTTTTTTTTATACTTTAGTGGACATAGGTGCGTGCGATTTTTAAGTGTTACGACATTATACGATTACCTGGTTACACTGCTTGTAATTTGTTGTGTGCATATACGGAGAGACAGTCACGAGACCGACACTTGTGACACGTGACAGTAGGCCCTTTGCAACGAAAAAATTGGTTCGGCAATAGTCTCTGCCACTCGTCACAAGTGTCAGTCTCGTGACCGTTTCTCCGTATAGTTTAAACTCAAAATGGACGACGAATTATTAGATGACGAATATTTTGTTGAATATAATTGACTACAAAGTGGCAAAAAAGTCGCGCATAATGCCTGTAACTTTTGAATTACCTCGTATACGAAAAAGTGACCTTTATGAAAGTTGTTTAGTAAATTATTCTCCACATTTCTACCTGCATGAATTTTTTCTGTCATATCTAGTGTGGTTGCCATAGAGACTAACAAACTTTTTTTAAATGGAACACCCTGCATATGATTGCATAATTGGATTCTACTGGAAAAACTCTGAATTTTTTGTATTTCAAATTTTCACCATCTCCAAGCGTTTCCGAAATAATGACAGCTCAAAAATGAAAAACTTCCTAATTATAATTATTCCTACCAGTTGAGTCGAGGTGTTTTCATGACAGCGACCTAAGAGGAGTCAATTTTGAGTTCCTGTTTAATTCTCTGTTGTCTGACTTCTAATTTGTTTACACTATGGTTCATCTCAATGAAAAACAACGAGTTGAAATTTTAATAATGAGCGGTTACGGAAATATGAAGAGATCGCAAGATCAGGTTTGTCAACTTTTCAATGAATTATATTCAAATAGGCCTCCAATAAATCAGTCAACAGTGTATCGAGTGATAAAGAAATTTCGAGAAACAGGCAGTGTCAGGGAAGCCGCTAGATCAGGTCGACCTAAAACAGCAACAAGAAAATCCAACAGAATCATCCAGGCCAATGGCAATGGATTTTAATGTGTCTCATCAGTCAGTGAAAAATTTGTTTAAGCAGGAGAAGTTGAATTCCTACAAGATAAAGTTGATGCACAAGTTAAACGAGGACGATTTTGATAGAAGAGATTTTGTGAGCTGATGACGGAAAGATGCAATAACGATAATAACTTCGCAACAAATATCATCTTCTCGGATGAAGAAGCTACCATTTAAATGGCATTGTTAATAGACACAATTATCGTTATTGGTCTGCTGAGAATACTCACTGGTTCCAGGAAGGTCGTACTCAGAGGCCCGAACAAGTTAATGTTTGGGCGGGCATAGTTGGTAGACATATTGTGGGATCTTATTTCCTAGCTGGTAATCTGAATGGCGAAAAATATCTGGACCTCTTCAGGAATCACATCCTTACTTCTTGCAGAATGGTTTTACCGGGTGAAAATAATGGCATAAATGAACAGGTATGGTTCCAGCAAGATGGAGCACCTGCGCATTATGCGGCAAATGTTAGACAATATATAAGCGAACAACTTCCAGGACGTTGGATAGGCAAAGGAGGTGCTTATTGCCTGGCCAGCGCGATCCCCGGACTTAACCCCGCTCGAATTCTTTTTGTGGGGACACTTAAAGAACAAAGTCTACGTTATCCGTCCAAATGCCTTAAAATCTTAAAAGTCAGAATTAGTGCTGAAATACGGGTCATTTCAGAGGACTTCCTTTTAACCGTTGTAGACGGGTTCAGGGATCGACTGGCGCTCTGCTTAGCAGGTGGTCATTTTTAACACCTGATCCACTGAAAAGGTTTCATTTGTTTATTATTCCGATGTTAAGTTGTTCATTTTTCTAGGCTATTTTGTTATTATAAAGTTTGTTACAATTTTAAATATATAAAAATTTGAAATACACAAAAATCAGAGTTTTCCCAGTACAATCCAAATATGTAATCATATGCAGGGTGTTCCATTTTAAAATTTTAAAAAAGTAAGCTGTTCTCTATGACAACCAAGCCAGAAATGACAGAAAAAATGCATGCAGGTAGAAATGTGGGAAACAATTTACTGAATAACTTTCATAAAGGTCACTTTTCCGTATACGAGGTAATTCAAAAGTTACAGGCATTATGCGCGACTTTTTCGCCACCTGCCTCAATTTAGTTTCTTTTTTCTATACAGGAGAAATGCGTCCTTGTAAAAATATTGAAATTATATATTTATAAACGAATACCCACTTTAATATTACCCCTAGAACCATCCAGGTATTTGTACGTTTATTGCAAAGAAACATATTCTTGTACCAAGAGTCATATTGACAGTTTTACTAAAACTTTCAACGAAGGGAATTGAGAATCGTCTTGATTCGAGGACGCCGTCTCTGAGTCTAAGTAATAGCAAAGAAATGCGTCATTAAAGGAAAGTCATATACAGGGTGAGTCGGGAGGAATGGACCAAACTCCAAGAGTGTATTATACACGCGAAAACAATGTGAAAAAGCTCATTATGTTCTTATCCGATTCTTATTTGTTTTGAAGTTATAGCGTAATAACAAATAAACAAAATTTCATACATTAACATTTTCCTAATCACAGCGTTCTTTTAATAAATGTTCAAAAATACCGCCATTGATCTCTAAACAATAATCTAGTGCTATGAGGTCTGAAGATGAGATGGAGGACAAACAATAGGACTACCGCGACCAATTTAACGCCCTGGAAATCTTTCGTTCAAATATTGTTTGACCTGAGGAGCGAAATGTGCAGGAGCTCCATCGTGCTGATAGTAAATTTGCATTCTGATGTCTACAGGAACATCCTCTAGTAGTCCTTTTAATTCATTTTGTACTGTTGCGTGGGGATTTTCGATTTTCGATTGACAATACATGAGAGTTACGAATATTATTAATATAGTACGACACACGATAAATGGTCATGACTAACTAATGCCTTTATACGTTATACCTACTTGTCCTTCTATCTTGACAAATAAATCATTCCGGTCCAGGGTGGTAGTAGGAAGATTGAAACAATGCTTGTAGATGTACAAAAGTTTGTTGCGTATTGCTGACTTTGACGTAAATTATTAATATGCGTAAAAGTCAGCAATACACAACACTTCTAGCAGAAAATGGAGGAGACCTACTAAGCCTAAAAAGGCACGGTGGATGGAAGTCGGTGACAGTAGCTGAAGAATATATTAAGGAATCAATAGCGGACAAGAAGAGAATAGCCAAACTAGTTAAAAACCCATCCTATTCAATAAAAATTTAAGTATACCCTCCACTTCAAGATGGTCTGGCAGAAAACTTACAGACTGATGACTTAGTACCAAGTGTTAATGAACGTTCACAAATTATCGAAAATATTCATAATACTGAAGTAAATTTACCTGTAATAAATAATGGTCATTATATTAATAGTGGAAATACAGCAGTGCACATGAGTTGTAATAACTGTACAATCAACTATTATTTTAAATGATTTTCATAGTTTTTGATAATTTTCATTATCTTAGGACATTTTCTAGAGTTTATTTTTCATGCTCACATCGTTAAATCAATAGAGTTTTAGTCAAGTAATGATGGATTAATAATGAACTACTTCTCATTAGACAAAAAAGGTAAATAATAGGATTTTCTCATGTTAGTAGTAGAAAAAATATATTTTAGCATATTTATAGTACATAGCTCATTCTCAAAGCTTTGTTGTTGTATGAGCAAAAATCAATCAATGCATCATGTTTTTTCGACACACCCTATTTCATATAGCATAGAATAATAAAAATCTGTTCAGTGTAATTCTCGTAAAATCTTATCGCTTTCCGCCAAAACTATTTAAATGCCCTCCTTGCCGATGACGTCAAAGACTTTTCTGTGCTCTTTTTCATTGAAGTTGGAACTCTCGCTGCATGGCGACAGACTTACCGGCGACGCCAGCGTCTCGACGTCTGTCCAATCGACGAATGATCGCGATATTATATTTGTTCGGCAAAAAAGATGTTTAAGTCTAGGATTACAATGTAATTTGAGTCAATGACGAGTAAAAGCTGAAATTGATTTTATGGTATGCGTTAGTTTAATAGATGCTTGATTTAATAAAATCGGGTAGGAAAAAGTAAATAGGTGAATTCTGCTGGCGATTTTCCTGCCCGATTGTCCGACATACACCGCTGGACAATCTCCGCAATGAAGAGAATAAACTCCTGATTTTGATAGAGGGTCCACTTTATCTTTAGTGTTGTTAAATGCCGCTTAAGAGTGTCAATGGTCCTGAAAGCTACTGCGATATTGTTAGGTTTCAAAAATTTTGCTAGTTGTAAAGAAATGTTGCCAAAATAAGTTAAAGCTCTATAATTTTTGTGGTCCTGTGTATTAGCATGTATGATATAGGTTAGTTTTTATATTTGTTTACAAACTTATAATAAATCAAATCAAATTAAGATATGCTTTATTATCATTTAAGAACAGGTCCTTGTTGATAAAGCTATAATACAAGTATAAAAAAGTTAACACTAACAAATACCAAATATCTAAATTACAATGCTTAAAATATACTTTTTTTTTGTATATTTTTTAAAGCATAAGTAATAAATCTAATTTTAAAATGGACAATAAAAGAATTAAATAATTAAATCCAAAATGCCAGCGGTGTTCTATACAGGGTTTCTAAACAATCTAAAATATTTTCAGTGAGTATTTCTCAGGTCTGTTTATAGAAAACCTCATATATAACCAAAGATGTCTACTTTCTAACTACAGGGTGTTAAAAAATTCCGTTTTTTTTTATTTATGTTAAAAGCGGAATAGTTTTTTTTTTATCAAACTTTTAATGATTACATTGTTTATCAGGGAGAATGCCTTAGAATGAACCAAAAGTGAGTCGCTTCGCTAAGGGCGTGTGTATGGTATCCATATACATATACAGGGTGTTTCAAAAAACATGTGCCATCGTTCGTGTGGTGACCCCTTACCCAAAAATAAGACAAATAGTAACTGTCAACATAGGTCCGCAACCGCTTTATTTTTAAAATACAGAGTGTTACAATTTAAGCGAAACAAAAAATATGTACGCCACTGCCGGTTTCTCTTTTGATAACGCAGTTCTGTAGGCAGTTTAATGTGTAATGCGAAGTACTTTTTGATAATTTTTTGATGTCGGCCTTGTTTAGGAGATAAATGCAATTTTATCAGACTTTGATATGGGCATAGCGATATATGCAAATAAATGTCATTTATTTGTTAAATCGAAAACCGTTGGTCTCACGAAGAAAAGTCTAAGGGCCATTCTTGCTAAGTGATAAAGCGCAATTTTGAAAATGATATTCGTTTTACAGAAAAACAGTGACGTATCATTTTTTTTCTTAAAAATATCAAAATACAAGTTAGCGCGGACGCCACTGGTAAAAGTAGAGCAAATCTTTTTATGAAATAAGTGTATTTTTATGCCTAGGTAGTACCTACTAAAATTCAAAATGATATCTAAAGCGGTCTCAAAAATATTAAGGAAAAACAGATTTTTTTTTTAATAAATCAAAATTAAATCGGCTGCGGACCTATGTTGATGGAAACTATTTGTCTTATTTTTGGGTAAGAAATTACCACACAAGCGATGGCACATGTTTTTTGAAACACCATGTATATTTTTTTAATATGTTCTCACTGACAAAAGTGTATGTCTACCTTAACAATTTTCAATTTTAATTCAAAAATCCTCTATATATATCTTAAGAACGTTAATCTTGTTGACATCAAGTAGCAAAGTATAAGAGTGTAACAACAACAATATTAAAACACTTAAATACAACATTAATTAGATAAGACATATGTAGTATGGTTAGGAGTTAAAATTAGGAAGCAAATATATAAAGAACAAAAATAATTGCAAACAACTAAATTAAGACAAAGATTAAGAATGACCCGAGACACATAGTAATTTTTTTTTTTCTTTTCCTTCCTTCCCCTCCGAGAAAATCGGAATAATATTCCCCCAGGCAATAGTAAGCCTTCTCCAACAACATCCGTGACACAGATTTTTTGAAGTTTTACGTATATACCAAAAAACAAAGGAAAAAATTATAACGCAACATAATCACCACCCATCGATATGGGGACATTATCCTCAGTATAAACCAATTTTTTTTTTAAAGTGTATGTACCGTCTTTCATTTAGGTTCGATCAAAAGGACTGGTATCTATGATTCTTCTAATTTTATTATTATTATGTTTTAACTCTGGCGAGCTAATTCCCGGTAAGTCTAAATTTCTTCTTAGTTTCTTTGTTTTTGTATCCCTAAATTTGTTTTGACGCAAGACTTTCACATACTTTAAATCCTAATCACAAATGGGAGTAGTAATCTGTTTCCTAATAATAAATTTAAAAAAACTCATTTATATCTACTAATTTCAGATAAGTATTCACTGAAAAGAACTAAAAATTATATATTTATCATTGCTTTGTTAAAATCAATAATCTTTCTTTTAATCTTGAAGAAACATACAGGGTGTTTCATTAAGGTCGAAGAGCGGCCATATCTCGGAAACTATTGGGCATAGAAATTCAGGCAAAAAAAATTAATGACTAAAGTGGCCATGAGAAAATCCTGGAAATAATTTTTAAGTTCCGCATTTTGCCGCAAGGGGGCGCAATTGAAAAGTAAATTTTTAAATTTTAGATATCTCCGAAAATTGCACGTTAAGGTATATTTTTGATAACACCATTAAAAAGCTTGGACAATTTTGCATAATTTTGGTCCCATGCTTATTGGCGTACCGACTTTAGTAAGAGTGGGGGAAGCTGTTGAATGTGTAATCATTTAAATCGCTGTAACTTATCAACGACTTATCCGATTTTAGCAAACTAAAACTTGTTTGGAAGAGAAATGTAAGTACTTTTAACTATCGTCTTAAGTGGTCCATGATACTTCTCAATAAAAATACAAGAGGGCGCAATTTGCAATAATAACACATTTCTTAACTTTATTCATTTATTTCAAATCATACGGTATAATTATGATACCATAATCGAAAAGTAGATGAAATTTGCTACAAAAAATGTCAAAACCGCAGTTCGATATCTCCATCCGTTTCAGAGTTATTGCCAATAGAATAATTTTTAAAACTTTAAATGAAGAAGCGGTTGTTTTCATAGTTTTGTGATCAAGCATTCCATGACAAAAAATATTTTTAAACTTTATGGTTAGGTAGGTTTGTTTCTCATTATTCCAATGTCAAACTCCGTGCCTTCCTTCACACTTTATCTAGGCTTAGGACTAGTCCAAATCATGTAAAATACAAAATTTGGAGCGTGTTTCAAGGCCAACGGGCCATAAAACAGTATTGAAATAATTATCGGCAACTATTGAAGGACATAATATTCATAGAAAGCTTCTTAGGAAAACAATTGAGAGACTTTATAAATGTTCAAAATGACCTCCGTTGTGCAAAATACAACGATTAATTCTTTTTCTAGAACTAGAGACAGCTGTTTCAATTTCAGCTCGTGAAATCGAATTTAGTGCATTTTCAATTCGCTCAATCATGTTGTCTCGTGTGGTTGGTCGCGTTTTATATACAATGTCTTTTATTCGCCCCCACAAGTAAAAATCTAACACAGTTAAATCCGGGGATCTAGGTGGCCAAGCAAACAAACTACCCCTTCCAATCCAGCGATTTGGGTATCCAATATCTAAAAAATCACGGACCATATGCGAAAAGTGTGCCGGGCATCCATCATGTTGATACCACATGGATGTTTTTAGGCCAATAGGAACATCTTCTAAAAGGATAGGCAAGTCATTTTGTAAAAAGTTTAAATAAGATTCACCATTTAGATAATCATTAAAAATAAACGGTCCGATAATTCTGTGTCCTAATACTCCGCACCACACGTTAACACTCCATCTGTTTTGGTGGTCCACTTCGCGCATCCAGTGAGGATTTGTCTGTGACCAATAGTGCATATTGTGTAAATTAACTTTGCCACAGCTACTGAAAGTGGCTTCATCAGTCCATAACACGTGGGAGAGGAATTGAGGATTCTCGTTACACATCTCTCTTAGCCAATAGCAATAGTCGAGCCGTCTGTCATAATCACTTTCTGATAGCGCCTGATGTAAAACTATATGATAGGGATGCAGCTTAAAATCCCTTAGAATTCGGAACACTGCAGTACAACTTATACCTAGGTCTAAAGAAATTGCTCTTATGCTTAAATGCGGATCGGCCTCTACGTACGCAAGAACGTTTGTAATGTTGACTTCATTTCTTACTGGACGTCTTCTAAAAGCAACTGAAATGCGTCGTACACTTCCCGTTTGCCTTACGCATATTGCCAGTCGCTGAAATACTGCTCTGCCATAGTGCCTTCGTTCAGGATATCCGAGAGCATATTCGCGTTCCGCTATAGGCGCATATCGTAAGCTTCAGCATTGGTATAAGCCATTTTTGAAAGGTACGTATCACAATTTTCTATCAAGAAGTTTAAGATGAATTACGGATAAACTTTTGTCAACACCTTTCAAAATGAAACTAGTTGACAACTATTTGCATTATTTGTCTTATCTCCATGGAAACTTTCAGATTTTATTTCACAGCTATCTAGATTTATTTTTTAAAACACATCATATTGTTAGAGTTACGCCTAAATGACACGTTTTCCATGATTGCCATTAATTCTAGAGTGGTTTCTGGGCCATTGGAATGATGAGAAACAAACCTACCTAACCATAAAGTTTAAAAATATTTTTTGTCATGGAATGCTTGATCACAAAACTATGAAAACAACCGCTTCTTCATTTAAAGTTTTAAAAATTATTCTATTGGCAATAACTCTGAAACGGATGGAGATATCGAACTGCGGTTTTGACATTTTTTGTAGCAAATTTCATCTACTTTTCGATTATGGTATCATAATTATACCGTATGATTTGAAATAAATGAATAAAGTTAAGAAATGTGTTATTATTGCAAATTGCGCCCTCTTGTATTTTTATTGAGAAGTATCATGGACCACTCAAGACGATAGTTAAAAGTACTTACATTTCTCTTCCAAACAAGTTTTAGTTTGCTAAAATCGGATAAGTCGTTGATAAGTTACAGCGATTTAAATGATTACACATTCAACAGCTTCCCCCACTCTTACTAAAGTCGGTACGCCAATAAGCATGGGACCAAAATTATGCAAAATTGTCCAAGCTTTTTAATGGT
The DNA here is from genome assembly GCA_963920685.1 of Polydrusus tereticollis. Taxonomy (NCBI): domain Eukaryota; kingdom Metazoa; phylum Arthropoda; class Insecta; order Coleoptera; family Curculionidae; genus Polydrusus; species Polydrusus tereticollis. The sequence continues at coordinate 182,864,510 of OY987327.1, read as the reverse complement.
GTTATCAAAAATATACCTTAACGTGCAATTTTCGGAGATATCTAAAATTTAAAAATTTACTTTTCAATTGCGCCCCCTTGCGGCAAAATGCGGAGCTTAAAAATTATTTACAGGATTTTCCCATGGCCACTTTAGTTATAAATTTTTTTTTCCTGAATTTCTATGCCCAATAGTTTCCGAGATATGGCCGCTCTTCGACCTTAATGAAACACCCTGTTACATACATCATATCGATCTAAAATTGTTATATTTTTATAGAGCCTTCAAAATGCTTTACCATAAAACGAAACGTCGACAATTATTGGGAAAAAATGTTTTCTTACGATAACTGGCCCAAAATCCGAACTATATTCTTTTAAAATTATATTATGGATCGCTAAACTTTTGGAAATTATGATTATCATGACATTACCACAAAATATTATTATCAAGGTATATTAATGCTTAGTTATAAATTATACTAAATATAGAGAACGTTTAAAAACGTAGGGTCACGGATTGTAAACATAAGTTATGAAGATAGTGGTATAATAATTAATCACAAACTGACTACTTGTTATTATGTTCATTTTATAGCAACCTGTATAGGATTACGTAAAGTCATAGTCACAGATCGTTAACAAAGGACAATATGAAGCTGGTATAGTTAATTCATGCAGTTTTGTAATAGATATAATTTAGTGGTTTATGTTTAAAAATTTAAAAATGAAATAAAAAATAGATATTTTCATTTGAAAAAATGAAGTTGATGGTCGTAACTTCTTCTTGGGCTACCCTGTATATATGAATATTTACCATAAAAAAACACATGAAATAAAAATCGACGAATCCGAGCGTTTTTCCAAAAGACACACCCCTGAATTTTAAATGAATTCAGACATTATTTGCATAACCTTAAACTTTTTAAATAACCTAAAGCAACTGAAACTATACAAGGTGTTTCTAAAGCTTTTAAGGGTGTATTTTTGAGGTCAAAATTAAAAATGTTTTCCTATAAACCTGTGTCCTAAAATTTTCTTCAAGCTACATGCGCTCCAAGAGATCAAAATCCGAGCCAAAATCTAAAACTTGTTTATGCCCGACTGGATGGTATTGGTTAATTTTAAGCTTTATCAGCGGTAACATAAAATCTCGGTCACAAAAGTGGGTTTTACACCATTTTTGAGGCCCAAAAGGAATAGAGCGCCTAAAGTAATAGAGGTATGCAAATTTCCAGGAGATTTCATGGGCAACTGTATTCGCAATTCAAAATAATCAATTTTTGTCGCGCAACTGTGAAACCCCGACATTAACTGAAACTTCATTTGATAAAGCTTTATGATTAATTTGTCTTATAAATACACTTTGTTTTGGAAGATAGGATTTAATTAGATCTAATGCCTTATGTCTAACTCCATATAAGTCCAGTTTCTTAAATATGGTAAAACTTATGTCATGTGTGTCATATGCTTTTGATAAGTCCAAAAATAGTCCTAGCGGAACTGAACCTCTTCTAGTGATTCTGAAATGTATTGGATGAATTGAAATTATGTAGTCAGTCGACACAAAAAATTCAAGTAGACGTACAGATATTATATTTTCGAATATTTTAGAAAATAATGGAAGCAAGCTTATTGGTCTGTAATTGTCAATCATTGATTCGTCTCCTTTTTTATAAACTGGTTCTACAGCTGTTTTTTTAAGATTATCAAGAAACATATCGAATGTTAAGGAATTATTCAAAATATAACAAACAGGTTCCAATATCTCTTCAATCACAAGTTTAATTAGACTGGATGATATTTCATCATGTTCGTTACTGTGTTCATTTTTAGGTTTCCTAACTATTTCGAAAACCTCATTAACATCTGTAAGACTAATCATACATACACATACATATACAGTTTATTCCTATCTACACGATCTAGATTGTCAAGCAAATTTGGGGCAGCTCTAGTAAAAAAACTGTTAAACTATCAGCTAAACTAGGTATATCTTCACTTACTTTTATTGATGGTTTTGATATATTTTTGCCTTTAATCTGGATAACAACAGACCATGCAGTTTTTGTTTTTTTTTGTCAGAATTTTTAAGTTTATTTGCAGAATACCTTTTTTAGAGTCTAACAGTTTATTATACTCCTTCTTTTTAGCATTGTACAAGTCTTTAAACTGGCCTCTTTTGGTTTATAATAAATATAAATTAACATAAACTAAGTGAATCACATACACATAGCACTAGATAATTTATGTTATTATATATAGCGATTTTGCTGTAAAAAAAATAATTAAAATTAATTAGGTACCAATAAAGTTAAAAATAATTAATTAAATAATTTAAAAAATATTTCACTTTGGAGTACCTATATGGTTATACATTTTCTAATTGGCTGTATTAGTTAAATATATAATTAGTTAAAGTAAAGTTTCTCTTTTTATTTTCATTATTTTCATATCCACCTTAAGAACTGCATAATATGTTATAATGTTTTTCAGTTGATAGCAATAAAAAATAATACCAGCGTTTGCAGCAAATCGATACCGTGTGCTGCAACAGTTGCATATAACTGACGCAAAAGTCAATATTTTATATTTTTTTCTTATTTATTTTTTTAAGAAAATAATGACGAAGTGCACACTTTAACAAATTAACCAACCAATGATTAATAAACTATTCTGGGTTGATTACAAAACTCAATGCCTGCTTTCTAATAAATAATAACTTAATAGAAAAGCAAATTTTTAGAAGATTTAAATACAAAGTGGTCAAATTATGAGCAAATTTTTACAGGCGGCTCAGTTCTAGACAATATCCACACAATATCCACAACAACCTTTCTAGTGCTTATTTAAAAAAAAAAGAAAAAAAAAATGTGAGAGAGACAGATAGAAAAAAAAAACAGCAGCAACAAAAAAAAGAAAGAAAAATATATAAAAAAAATAAATACATAAAAAAAAGGAAGAAAAGAAAAAAGGAAAGAAGAAAAAAGTAGTATCGTAAGTAGTAAGTAAGACGAATCTGTAAAATATAGAATATATTGTAATAGACCACAGCTAGTGAACTTCATGTAGTTGAAAAGTGTAAGCAGTGATAATAATTATCAAAGTAAGAAAAAAAAAATAATTTATAATGTTTAACAAGAGGATGCTGGCCATTTGGTTTTAACCAGTTCCATACACCAAAACACACACACATATCATATTAAATTTCAAACATATTGTATATCATACATTAAAAAATTATGTAAACGTTGAGATAAAGTTTATATACTTCTTGCAAAACAATTTCCGATGCATCAAACAGCTGATAATTTTAAATCCATAAAAAAACATGAGGAAATTAAATTTGGGCAAAAAATATTAAATTTCATGCGGTATTGAATGTAGTAGTTATAGCAAATATTTTGTTTATTTAAGCTTTTAAAAATTAATATAATTGGAATTCTATTGGCCGACAGTTGGCAACAGAACTGTCAACGGTGCCGTGGCGCCAGCTCGTTGGTTGGCCTGTTTTGACGTTTTGTTTAGGTTTCCTGAAAAACTAACCTTTACTGTTCTGTAATTTCGAGTCAGTAGCATTATAAAACTGTTCTTTTAAGAACAACAAAAGTGCACATACTCTGTCGATTACGTGGTTTAATATTTCTGAAAAATACCGAAGCATTTAAATAGCCGATGCAAAGAGCTAATAGCTTCTCTAATAAGCTATTTTCAGGAAGAACTTAGACAGCAATGGCTCATTGTTACCCTTGACAGCAGTTAGAGAAGTAACTATAAAGAGTATGTGAAGGTCTTTATATTTCATTTCTACTTTACTAATTTTTAGCGTGTGGCAGCTGCTCTAAATTTGAATATCTCCACTGTAAGCGCAGTTTCAACAACAGTTAAGGAAAATAAATTATTATAATCACCTAAGAAGACACGTTCTCATTCAGAGAGAGTTGTAAATGTGTCAAGATTGGATATAAGTTCTATTCGTGACACTATTTGTGAAATGTACGAAACAAGTAAGTTGAAATATTCAAGAACTATAATATTTTACATCGGGGTTATGCTTAAGCGATAACTTTTTTTAGAACATAATGTAACTTTGACAACCTCAAGTAGGAAATTAAAAGACAGACAATTGTTTGATGGTTTTCTTAACTCTTTAGGAAGCCTCCTAAAAGAAATAGGCTTTGGATGGAAAAAAGATAAACCGAGGCGAGGGCTTATGGAACTTTTCCATGTAGCCTTTAAACGATTGGTATTTTTGAAAGAATATATGAAAAAAAAGCCCCCTTGTACCAATTTGTTTTCTTGGATAAAACATGGATTTTCAGAATAGGACCATTGATCGATCTTGGCAAGATAAAAATAAAAGAAGTGTTAGATCTATTAAAGTTGATGGTACCAGGTATTATGCAGTAAACAAATATATAAACTATAGGAAATGCACCTAGGTAAAACATATTTTTCTAGGTACATAATACTTCATGCTGGTAGTGACTACCATGGAGAAATGAATCAACAAAACTTTTTACAATGGTTCGAAAACCAATTATTAAAAAATTTAGCAAAGCCATCTGTGATTGTAATAGACAACGCCCCATACCATAGCATGTTGTTAACAAAAATACATCATGGAATAAAGCTGCAATTTAAAAATGGTTAACTACTAATAAAATTGAATTTGATTATACAATGTTTAAAGCCGAACTTTTACAAATAGTTAGTAAGTTGATACAAGACATTTTGCATGCCCTTTTTTTTAACATATTCTTAAATATTAAACTTAAATTCTTTTCAGACATAAGCCACCAACAAAATATTTAGTTGTTGACTTGGCCGAGCAATATGGGCATAAAGTTTTACGGCTTCCTCCATACCACTGTACAAGGGCGGTTTTACGGGGGGGGGGGGGGGGGGTAATAGGGTAATTACCCCCCCATGAATTTAGAATTTTAAGCATCATCATTGAAAAAAGGGCGTGGCACCCAAAAATTTTTCGCCTGCGGCGCTATTTTTTTCCTGACCCCCCCCTGCCAAACTTATTTTCTGGTTACTTTTTTAAAAAAAAAATTCGGATTTCAAATTACCCCCCCCATGTTGAAAAGCTAAAACCGCCCTTGCCACTGTATGTACAATCCGATATAACATATTTGGGGGATTACCAAAAATTATTATAACAGTTATATTGGTCGAGATGGAAGTACCGAAGTTGACTGTATGAATATGTGGAAAGAATTATTGCGTACTGCTACTTCTGATGTTTGGAAAAATTCAATTCGGTACACAGAAAGCGAGATATTATCACCCAGGAAGATTTTAAAAGTAAAATAAATAAATTTGTGTTTATTTTTGTCAATTTATCTTTATGAAAAAAAAAACAGTGTAATTCCCTCACTCGGATATTTTGGTTACAAGCTGGCAGCACTGCCGATAACTGACGTCACTGGATGAGTATGACGTGCAACGGAATCTGTTTTGCGAAGAGCATAGGATGATAGCTATAGGGAGTTAGATATTAACATTTAATTTTCATAAATAATACGGAATAATATTTTGTAGTTACTGATTACGTATCTACTTTGGAAACAAAATATAGTTGGGTACTTTCCTTTTATGAGACCCGTAAATGCACAAGAATATATATATGTGACGTGAAGATCTTTTGTTTATTGCTTTATTAACTTCTAAAACTGACGTTATCGGAAATCCTAGGAATTATGTTTTATAAGATGTATAAAAATTTTAAAAAATCATGATCTCGATATAAAGGAAATATCAGGTGAAACAGGAATCCTGTCGCTTCCTTCAGGGTATAATGTAACTGTGATACTTGATTTTTAGAAGAATGAGAAAGACACAAATTAACGGATTCGTACTACTTACTACAATTACAAACTTAACTAAAGCCTGCCTAGCCTACATTGAAGATTCTCCTTCCACAAGTAGCAGTACTTCATGCTCAATAAAGCCTAGTTACTAGAAGGCTTGAAATAAGTACTCCATATCCAACAAGAACAAGCCTATAACCTATAGTCACTACAAGGCCTCTTTCTTTCAACGCTATGGAGCTACGCAAGTCACGTTTAGGTTCCATCTGGGTCACCGTGGACGTCGCCCTTGAAGGAGGGGGTAATGTTGGATATGGATTGGTAACCTTAATGATGAAAAGAAAACATTCCGTTTTTAAGATAATTAGCAAAAACAAAATTTCAACACCCTGGATTTTAGGAACTAGACATTTTTGGACCTGTGTTAATATGAGGTTTTTTTTCATACAAAGCCCTAAAAATAGCTACTTGAAATATTTTAGATTACTTAGGAAGCACCCTGTATACAGGGTGTCCCAGATAAGAATGCACTCTACAGGGATCTCGTAAACCATAGGAGATACAGAGATGGTTAAATTAGAGAAAAGTTGCGCATAATTGAATCCTGTAACGTCATGTTTTCAAATTTGAAAAATTCCGAATGCTTCCGAAGATATTTGGATAAAACCGAATTTTCGCGATTTCGTTTTAATTGATTTATGATTCTATTTGAAAAGACATGTTAAAATAAATTTTACATTCTCATTGCCACTTTTTCTCCCCTACAAGATGGGTTAATTACATTTTTGATCCGACGTTTCGTTTAGTCACAACCATCATCAACTTTGTTATTTTAAATAGTCGGAAATTTTCATTTTATGCTTAATAGATTCTACGTTTTATTCTAAATCCAACGGTGTATCACACTTATTAGTTATTAGACGTTTCGATATAGAAAAACACATCATCAATGAAAATAGGCACATTATCGAAAATATGTATGTTTTTATTGTTGTATTTAAACACTAGTAGGATTTTAAAACATTTTTTTATTTGAAATTATTTACAATATTATTAAATTTGTGTTCAAATGCGTAAATCTTAAGATTATGGGACAAAATTAAAAGAAACCTAATATTATCTAATAAAACTTATCTGAACAATACAAGTAATAATTGATTTTAATTATTAAATACAATTATTTTTATAATAAATTATTTTTTATTTTCAAAAATTCCACCCTCATTCTCCAAGCATAAATAACATCGGTAAACAATTTCTTCCATAACGTTATTTAACATTTCTGGAGTTATTTTATTTATTGCAGCTCGAACTTCAGCCTTCAACTCATCATTATTTTGAAAAGTCTTTCAGTAAACTTCATTATCAAGGAATCCCAAAACAAAAAGTCCATTGGCGTAAGGTCTGGGGATCGCGGAGGCCAGTTTATGGGACCACGAGTGGCTATTAAATTATTTTGGAAACGGTCTCTCAGATATTCCATATTATTTCTGGAATTATGAGGAGCCCTATCTTGTTGAAACCACATATTATTGGTTACTGCTAGAGTAATGTCGTCAAGAATATTTTCAATGTCGTTTCTTAAAATTTCTTCGTATCTTTCTGAATTTAGTGTTCCTTCGTAAATTATGGGTCCAATGCTCCGGGTTCCCAAAATACCGCACCACACGTTAAATCCAAAACGATGTTGATATCTAGATGTATGAACTCGATTTTCATTTTGTGTTGACCAATAGTGACGATTTTTTCTATTAAAGATGCCATTGTTAAAAAAATTGCTTTTGTCAGTTCAGAGAACATTATATGGAAAATGATGATTTTCATTGCATTGTCTAGTAAACCACTCGCAAAAAGTTATTCTGCGTTTGTAATCCCCAGGAAGCAAAGAATGACAGATGCGGAATTTATAAGGACGGTACTCTTCCCTATGGAGAATTCTTTGCGATACTGATTTAGGAACAGAATGTTCCTTTTCAATAGCACGAAGTCCTACAGTATCATCTTATGCTACATCAGGTAAAACGGTCATTACCTGTTCAGGGTCATAATTTTTTTTGCGATGTAACACAGGTTTTTCAAACGCGCCATTCTCTTTTAAATTTGTAACTAGCCTCTTAAAAATTGATCGATTTGGTTGACGCCGTTCGGGACATTTTTGAAAATATTGCATCTCTGCTTGAGCACAATTCTTATGACTCCATGTAACAGCAAATCAAGTCATATTTTTCTTCGTTAGAATAATGTTCCATTATTTTAAATTTTACTTCACAATGCAACAGTTTAAAATTTAAAATAATAAATAATAATAATAATAAAATATAATAATAATTACCAAATTTAAAGCTAACAAGTCTCTGTAACTAAGTGACAGATCTAAAGAAACTACATATTCAAACAATTGCGAACGTCAATCAATTTCATAGCCACCCATATGATGCCGAATTTAAATGGTACGTTATGTTTGAATATTATGATGTATTTTTTTAAAATAAAAAATAATTGTATTTAATAATTAAAATTAATTATTACCTACTTGTTGCACTTTTCAGATAAGTGTTATTAGATATTATGTTTTGTTATAAGTTTCTTTTAAAAAAATGTTTTAAAATCCTACTAGTGTTTGAATACAACAATAAAAACATACATATTTTCGATAATGTGCCTATTTTCATTGATGATGTGTTTTTCTATATCGAAACGTCTAATAACTAATAAGTGTGATACACCGTTGGATTTAGAATAAAACGTAGAATCTATTAAGCATAAAATAAAATTTTCCGACTATTTAAAATAACAAAGTTGATGATGGTTGTGACTAAACGAAACGTCGGATCAAAAATGTAATAAAATCATCTTGTAGGGGAGAAAAAGTGGCAAAAAGAATGTAAAATTTATTTTGACATGTCTTTTCAAATAGAATCAGAAATCAATTAAAACGAAATCGCGAAAATTCGGTTTTATCCAAGTAGAGTGCATTCTTATCTGGGACACCCTGTATGTGAACACAAAATTCCGGAGTAATAGAAATATAATGTTTTATTTTTAATTGCAAATATGTATATCAAAGTTATAAAAAGCGGGCGTTTTCTTGCGTTATAGCAAAGGGAATTATAGCTATTGCGTAGCTATTATTTTCTTTGGTTATAGTAAAATCAATATTCAACGTTCTATTATTGATATATCTACCTACTTATCAAAGGTTTATATCTGGAATTATTTTGCGGATAACTTTTAGTTTATTAGAAATATGTTTGAAACACAAATGGTACGTAAAAAAAAGCGTCTACTACTACAAACAAAATTTATTATTAATGGAACAGTTAAGCAATCCTATTTTATTCAAAAGGAAAAACTATAACAACACGTACATAATAAATTATATAAAAAAGAAACATTCATAATTTATACAAGTTTTTGTATAAATTGTGGCGTTTTCATGGAAATTTTGTTGCAAAATTACGAGACCAAATTGCCAATTCAAAATATAGCGAAAGTGAAGCTAATAACATTACGCAGGAAACTTTATCACGTTTGAGGTTTGTTTCCAGTTATTTTCTGAAAAAAAAACTAAACACGACGACAAGTTTTCGAACGCTTTCAAGTACGTCATTAGTGGATTTAACGGGAAAATCAAATTAGGCTGGAAAAGCTCGACATTCGCTGAAAGGCATAAAACTGATTTTTTTTTGCTTCGTGTTTTTATCCATATTGAGCGGTATTTTAGTGTGTTTCAGTCAACTATTAGAAGCAATGCGTATCAATCCTCATTTTACATTTGTAAAATAAGAAAAATACACGAAGTTTTTTTATGTACAGGGTGGTCTGTAATGAATGCGCCATAGAGTAACCACGGATTTTATACATGATATAAACACGAAAATTTGTAATTAGGGGTTTTTCAGGGCGATTCTTCTTCAATCTATCCCTGTTTTGCAAATAACTTGTAGTAACTAGTTACACCCTACGCGCCCAAAATTTTTTGCGGATAACTTTATTGGGATTCTGATTAAAATTTATAATATAATGGTCATTTCTAAATAAAAAAGGTATACTTCATTTATTTTATTAAAACAATCTCTTTTTGAGATATTTGCAATTTAATATTTTGTTGCATAGAGAATTTCGCGCCCAGAAAACAGTTTGGGGCCAACGAACTATGAATGTCAATGTTAGCACCTGCCATAATATTCAAAAAGATATGCCAATTGATGCATGTGAAAGTTGTTTTCACGCAGTAACTTTTGGCAAAATCGAATTTTTTCATAAATAATGCCAAGACATAATGAATATTCAAATAGGGAAATAAGAGATATGATTTGTATTTATGCTCAAGAAAATTTTAATGGCGCACGTCAAGCAAGACGATATCGGCAAAAATATCCAAATAGGAGGCATCCAAACAGAAGACTGTATGATCGTTTGGGCGAAACTGGGCCATTTCGTCCTCAGACTAACATTGGACGTCACAAGGTAATCACTGTCGCTCAAGAAGAGGAAATTCTAGTGAGAGTTGGTAAAAATTCGAAGATGTTACTGATGTTAAAAAAACCTCACTTTTAAACGTTTTCCACACAGAAAAATTATATCCATATCATTTTAATCCTGTCCAAAATTTACTAACAAATGATTTACAAGCAAGACTCCGGATCTGTCAGTTTCTACTTCATAAACAAAGTCAAGAACCAATGTTCATTAATAAAATCCTTATTACGAACCTTACCAGACGTGGTGTGTTTAACTGGAGAAACAACCACACTTAACGAGAGAACGCCATTTTTAATATGCATTTCCTGTAAACATTTGGTGTGGTATAATAGGGAGCGTAGGGTGTAACTAGCACCCTTAACAAATTTTCATGTTAAAAACAGGTTGAGCTATGAAAAAAACTTAGAAATTAAACTTTAACACCCTGTATCTCATTAACGACCAACATTTTACTAAGGCATGTTTAGCTCAAACCTATTATTTTCACGTGTAGAATCCGTGGTTACTCTATGGCGTATTCATTACAGACCACCCTGTATAATATACACAAAAAATCGAATACTATCGGTATTGGGGAAACGTGTATCAACACGTCAAAGAGAATAGGTAAATTTGAAGAAGTAGTCCATACTTGCAGTGGAGTGTAGGTAATGTAAATTAAAACAACACTTTTATCTTCCTCCACAAATAATATATATTTTTAAAAAATTTTTTTTATCGATTTCCCTACATGTTTTGACTATATACATAGTCATCATCAGGGGAACTATATCGAGTGTAAATTGGGTTCTAATAGTTGTCTCAAATTAATGAGTCCAACATTTAAGATAATCATAGCAAGTGAAATTTGTTTAGTTGAAGACTAACTTGAGGTAACTCAGAGTTGTGGATATGTAAATCAGCACATTTTAGTTTATTTTAAATTTGTTAATAAAAGTAAGACGATTTAATTATTTTTAAAGAGTATGGTGTAAAATAAAATTTTAATGATTAATATATGAACATTTTTTGATATAACATGGTTTATGTGGAGAAACCAAAAAAGAAAGAAAATTTTTTTTCTAATTATTTTAAAAAACTATGAAATTTCATGTTAAGGTGACTAATAAAATTACAATATAGTAGGATAGGGAAAGTGACTTTCCTTAAAATTTTTTTAAAGTCAAACGTGGAAGTGATAAGCACGAAACTTTGTTTCTCTTAATAAATTTTTTTTTTCTAATTGTTCATACAAAATGTGGTTATATTTAAACCCATAGGGGCTTAGCCCCTATTCTACTATATTTTAATTTTATTACTCACCTTAACATGAAATTTCATAGTTTTTTAAAATAAATTTAAAAAAATTTTTTCTTTCTTTTTTGGTTTCTCCGCATAAACCATGTTATATAAAAAAATGTTCATACATTAATCATTAAAATTTATTTTACACCATACTCTTTAAAAATAATTAAATCCTCTTACTTTTATTAACAAATTTAAAATAAACTAAAATGTGCTGATTTACATATCCACATCTCTGAGTTACCTCTAGTTAGTCTTCAACTAAACAAATTTCACTTGCTATGATTATCTTAAATGTTGGACTCATTAATTTGAGACAACTATTAGAACCCAATTTACACTCGATATAGTTCCCCTGATGATGACTATGTATATAGTCGAAACATGTAGGGACAATCGATAAAAAAAAAATTTCAAAAATATATATTATTTGTGGAGGAAGACAGAAGTGTTGTTTTAATTTGAATGAGTAAATGTTGTGTGCGTGCAATATCAATATCTGCTACTTTTGTTTGTAAACGTCAACATTGGGACGCGAGCTTTCTATTGGGCGAAATATGGGTTGGATCGCATCGCGCGCCGGTTAAGAGAGCGAAGAAGCACGGCGCAAGGGTAAAGAGGCAGTCTTCCATGATGGCTCCGTGAAGCAGGTGCTCTTACGCACGCTTCAGGTTTTTAAGACCTTTTTGGGCAATTAATGTTTTTTTTTAAGTAGAGCTAAGCAGCTAGTGATTGCGCGTTATCTGACGCACGAAATTGAACTCCCTACGATACCGGGGCGTTTTTTTGATGTACTTTCAAGTAATAGTTAGGAAACCAATGTAAAAAAGCAGTTAGTAATGTGAACGTTAAGTATCGACCAGTGTATTTGTCGTGAATCCTTGTAACATGCTACCATATCCTGCATTAAGGAATAAGAACGCAAGTGTTTAAGGAAACAATTGTTTTAATCAAAGGTACAGCAGAAAATTAACGAACCAGTGAGCACCCCTATAGGCCACGCAGTAAAAATTAATGTAACCACTAGGGAATTAAGCCAGTGCGCCATTAATCGGTGGGATGTAACGTAAAGCGACATCTCAAGGCGTTTAGACTAGTGATCGACCGTTACCGATACCGATACCGATATATCGGCCGAGAGCCGATTATCGGTATCGGCCGATAGATGTAAATATATATCGGCTATATCGGCCGATGTATAAAAACAACCATAGCAGTTTAAAACATTTTTTTTATATTTAAATTTAAAGTAATATTTCAAATAAGTTAATCTTAAATTATGGTAGATATAACATGAAATAGGCATTTAATATGAATAATGTAGTTTAGACAAATTATCATGTAAAAATATTAGTTTCTCGGTTGTTTCTGGATTCAGCCGATTCCTTTTCGCCGAATTTACGGTTCCAGCTTCTGAAAACATTTGCTCACTTGCAACACTGCCAACTGGTGCAGATAAATATATAAGAGCTTGATTATATAATAATGGTAGAACTTCTCGTTTTTCTTGCCACCAAGAAATGGGATTCGCTTTTCTTTCAAGAAGAGGATGTTTCTTATATTCTGTAATTTCAGCATTCACTTCTTCACAAATGGATGCCCTAGAAGATGATTTTGTGTCACAAGAAGATGTTGTTGGAATGGTTTTTGTTTTTGTGGAGCTCATCCCTTCTCCGGCAAATTCTTCGTAGATTTCCCAAAACAGATTTTGGCCAGATGTTCGACTAGTCTCAGGTTCAGAAGTTCGAACATACTTAGCAAGTGGTTCGTTGTCATCACTATCAATTTCTATAGAATCTATAGTTTCATTTATTGTATGGTCTTGAATGTAATCCGAAATGTCAGGGGAACTGGAATGTTCTACAGATGTATTGTTTTCTTTTATTTGGGACTTTAGATTTGTAGTTATGTATTCGCATATAAAATCACGGTCTTTTGTAAAAAAATTGTCTTTGAAGCGAGGATCCAAGAAAGTCGCGATGGTATAATGTTTTTTTATAAATATATTCTGAAATCGTTTATTCAAGCTGTTTTTCAATTCTTCTTTCATTGTACCTACTCCTGCAAAATTAGCGTTTTCTTTGTTAAGATAGGCAGTGATAGTCGAAACAAATGGAATGACTTCAGATATGCAGCAGTCTGAAGAACTTGTAATTTTTGTTATGTCTTCAAATGGCTTTAACAAATTTAAAATGCTTCCAACTAATTCCCATTCGGAAAATGTCAAGTCTGTAAGAGTCCCATGATCCAAAATATATAAATTTACTGCTTGTTTTTGTTCAAGTAGGCGAGAGAGTAGATAAAATGAGGAATTCCAACGTGTTTGTACATCTTGGAAAAGTTTGTGTTTGGGAAGGTTTAGTTGTTCTTGTAGTTTACTTAGTTTATCGCAAGCAGTTTGAGAGTGATTAAAATGCGAAACGATTTTTCTTGATCTTGCTATTAAATCACTGACTGAACGTTGACTTTGTATAGCATCCTGTATTACAAGTTGTAAAGAATAAATGAAGCATGCTTCATAATTTACTTTTGCCTTAACAAAACCATTCCTCATATTGGCAGCATTGTCTGCTAATACTAAGTAAATATGTTCCCTTTTTATATTCCATTCTTGTAACAAAGAATTAAATGCTTCAGCTATGGCGTCTCCTGTATGAGATCCTGGGAACTTCTTGCAGGCAAGTGAAAAATGGGATCTCTGATTTAAACTTAAACATGTTTTTTCAAAAAAATGGATTGTGAGAGACAAAAAAGAACTGTTTGTATATTTGCACGTCCAAATATCTGTAGTAAAAGATGCTTTTCCCAACATATTTGAAATTTTTTGAGTCACTTGTGCTTTACATCTTGAGTAAATATCTGGTACAACTTTTTCTCTGAAGTATTTGTCAGAAGGAATTTCATAATTTGGAATAGCTTTCTTTAGTAGCCGAGTAAAGCCATCATCTGATACAATGCTGAATGGCTGATTATCTAAACATATCATTTCACCTATAAGGTAGTGAAACTCCTTCGCTCTGGATGAATTAATGTCCCACTTTTGCATTTGCTTGAAAGAGTCAGCCAGTGAGACTTGCAATAGCTTAGAGTAAGAGTTAGAAGTACTACTAGAACTACTAGAAGGTCCAGCCGTTTCTAAAAAAAATAGACTCAGGGTGATCAAAAGTCAAAACGTTGAAATAAACGGGGAAATTTGTTTTTAAATAAAATCATATCGTAGGTGTTAATTGTTAATGAAACGATTTAAAGTGATGAAAAAGAAAAATGTCCCCCCTCCTACACAAATTCCTTTGATTTCCCCAAATTCCCAACAAATTACTTAATTCTTCAGATTTTTTCAGTAATTTTTTTACACAAATTCCCTAAATTCCTAATAAAATAAATCCCTAGATTTTTAGCAAAAAATTCCTGGGTGGTTTGCCCCTCAATCCTATATAATAATATAATCCTGAATGAGCAGGTCCTATTGTTGGTAAATATTTTTATAACGTGAACTGGAAAATAAAAATTTAGTACTAACCTGAGCTTGAATCAGTCCCTTTCAATTTATAATATTCTTGAGGATGTTTTTTCTCTAAATGGTATTTCATGTTTGAGGTATTCGCCGATTTTCCCACTCCCCTAATGAAATGGTTATGTCACACAATTTACATTTTGCGGTGGATTTCTTATCTGCTGGGAATAATTTATTCTTTATGAAATATTTCCAATAAATACTTTTTCCATCCATTTCGCTACTTTGCACTCCACCAAACTCCAATAGGATTATTATTAACTATTAATATTATGTCTTTGTTAAAGATTAACTAAATTACGCCAAGAAATAATCGAACTTAAAACGATCTGCTTTAAGAATGCAATACTGAATGCACGCCAATAAACGCACGGGATTCACCGAGAAATTCAAATTAAGGGGATTCACCAATGACTTGGCGCTGAGCCACATAAATTACCGCCTATTGCTGTGTTGCCAAAGTGCAATTTTTGTTTTTATTTTTGTGATTTTAAATTGAACGTTAAAGAATTATAAATTATATTACAGAATATTCAGATTTTAGACATTAATAATGTTATCAATTAAAAAAAGCCGATATGCCGATATATATCGTTATCGGCCAAGACATTATCGGTATCGGCCGATTATCGGTATCGGCCGATTATCGGTATCGGCTAAAAAAGTCATATCGGTCGATCACTAGTTTAGACGCATCACCTAACCCAATCTGACAGGAACTTATATGTCCAGAAGTCTTACAGGGATCTTCTGCAAAGACCATCGGTCATAACTGCAGGTTAGTTGGAAAGGCTGGAAAAACGAAAGCAATAATAAAGAAATGTAAAGGTTCGTTTATTTCTCTTTGCTAGATGCATCACTATAAACTAAACCACAACACCCAAAAATAAGAGAACAATCAGTATATTTTATATATGCCGCTGAAAGCAGGATAATCACAGATTAAAATGGAAACGTCAAAGCTTGGTATTAATTTGCAAGATCGAAAGATAAAACAATTGATTAGAGGAAAAACAAAAGTGGCAGACAAGCTAAAGATGGAAATAGGAAGGCCACCTTAGGAAAATACAGAATATCTGTTGGATAAGAAAAGTGACTGACTGGAGACTGGAGACCTAGGATAGGCAAAAGAAGGCTAGGAAATCCATTAACATGATGGCGAGAAACCATATCCAGAACGTTGCGGGGCCACAGTGAATCATCAAATCAGCGAGCAAAAGTAATAATTACTTGGAGGCGTATGTTAAAAATCAGCTAAAGAGCGCTGAATAGGAAGATGATGGCGTCGGTCAATTCCCGTCCGAGCAACCGTGTTGTACCTAAGTTGTAATACCAAATGTAACTAATAAAAACAAGCCTTGTTTGTTATTCTATCCATACGCAACTCGAAGAAAAATCTAAATTTAAAATACCCCATGAATATTATAATAACAACCAATACCATACAGGGTATTATATAACCTTATCTAGTCAAAACATCCGGAATCCAGTATCGATTTGATCCCCTGTCCCAAATTTATGGACCCACATTTCCCTTTCAGTTTTAGTAGCTTTTTGCGGCTGCCTTTGTGTTGATATTCACGTCACGTAATGGGCCCACGCAAAGTCTTTGCGAATTGCGTTCGCCGTTTTGGACTATCTTGTTGACATCGCTTTTTTTGAGGGAAAAACTATCTTAGCCAATTATCACTTTATAGACTTATATTATACAGTGTGTTTCAATTTTGGGTAGGTTTGCCCAAAAGAATTATTAATGTATTTTCTGAACCACCACTGATAAATTTTACATATTAATGAAACACGTCTAGAAATAAGATTTTATAAACAAAAACAAAACATTTTATTAATTTATTATTAATTTATATTATTCAACTTTTGCTAATAGGACCTTGATGATTTCGGCCTGAGGTCTTAATTTTCAATGTCCCATTAACACTATCTACCAGAAACTTCCAAGGATATCATTTTTGAAGCATCGTTATCATGGAAGCTATGTGGTTGTTCCGGCTAACAGAGCATGATTAAAAGAGTGTTTCTTTTAAACTTGTTAAAGTTTAGCTTTCTGGGCAAACTACTCTCTGCTAATTATTTATTCCTAACTTTTTCCTAATATATTCTAATTATACTTATCAGCGTTTATTGGATTTAATTGTTCGTTTTCATGTATGTATATATGCATGTAAATACTCCTACTAGAATCATAAAAGCCTTTTCAACTACTTTGGACTATGTCGTAACCAGTGTGGAGGGGGTTTCTTTTAGAACTGTGAATGCGGGCCTTTCTGACCATGAGGCACCAGCGTTGCCAGAGCTGGTACAATTGTACGAATCTGGTACATTTCGGACCCGTCTGTACAAAAGTACATTTACATCATTTTCTGGTACATTTTCATCCCCGTACCGCCCTCTATGTCAATTCTGTCAATATTTTTAAAATAAACTCACAAAATGTTTCTCAATACCTGCCAAATAAGGAAATTTACTTAGGTCAAAAAACTGAACTACTAATTAAAAAGTATTACATCAGAAATGAAAGTTTAGTATCGTTTTATAATAACTGTATTTATTTTTACGTAGAGCTATGTCAACAAATTCAAAATAGGTTCCAAAATATCCCACAATTTGAAAATTTTCAGTTACTCGAGCCAAACTTACTGCTAGAAAAACCCTTATCTCTTATTCCGTTATTTCAACAGTATCCTCATTTAATACGAAATCTCAAGGAGGACGAAACTGCAAGTGAAGCCAGAGAAATATGCAATTTATCGGAGAAGGTAAAAAGGAAATTAAAAGAATTAGAATTCTTAAATTTCTGGTTCGAATTAAATAGTTTTAAAAACTCAGCCAATGAAGAAACATTTGGTAACATATGTGAATTCGCGTTTAATATTTTGTCATTGCCACACAGCAGCGCATCTGCGGAAATAATTTTTTCCCAATTAAATTTACTTAATAAAAACAAAAACTAGGAATCGCTTATTGCCCGAAACGTGCAACTCTTTGTTAATGGCGAAATCTTTATTGAGCGAGACTCCTTGTTTTGGGTGGAAGCCTTCTGAATCCTTGTTAAATAAGAGTATTATTTATAAATAAAATGACTACCTACCTACTAGTAATATTATAAATAATCAACATGTTTATGGTAATTTATATTCCTAAAAATAAACATTAATACTATAGCGTTAAGTTTTTTTCTTTTACTAATACGGTAATAATAATTCAAAACTATTAAATAATAATTAAAAATATTAATATTTTTTGGTGGGAGGTTAAAAAATAAGTAATCTTTGATGTCTGTACAAAAGTTCAAAATCTGGTACATTTTAAGCTTGTCATTTGGTACAATTTTTTGAGGTCCTCTGGCAACACTTCATAGTATGTAGAATTCCGGTTGACGAGGGTAAGGCCCCGAAACCAACAAGACGTGGCAGAGTGTTCTCGCGAAAAAATTTTCAGAGGTTTTATCGTAACTGTTTGACTGTTGAGTGGATGAGCGCGAGTTTGACTGGCGATCCCCTGGGAAGATTCCGTGTCTTAATTACAAAGGTTTTTAAGCAATCATTTCCGGTGGTTAATATAAAACAGAAGAAAAAAAATCATGGGTATCCAAAGGAATTAAAATTTCTGGCAAAAATCTTCATTCCCTCCTCCAGATAATTTATTTTAACTTTTGTGTGCAAGTGTGTTTGTATTATATTACCATTCATAATTGTTCAGTTACACCATTTATCTTATTTGTATTTCTTGCTTTTCTATTTTTTTTCTTTTGTGCCCTTTAATGCCAGCTTTAGTATGTAGGTGCTTTGTCAACGAAATTACCTAATTTTCATGACAATAAAGCTATTTTTGCCTTGATTTGATTTGAAATAAACAAGAAGTTTTAGGATCAAAATTGAGTTGTAAGGACTTAATAGTATATTATTAACCAAGGTTTAGACAGCCATCATTATTGCCCGAGTTTAAATCACGAGGAGCGAAGCGACGAGGGATTTAAGACGCGAGGGCTATAATAAGCTGTCTAAACCGTGGTTAATATATTATTTTTTCCACTACTACAAACTTTTATATGACATTTATCTTTATAGTATTAATAATTATAAAAAATTATAGGTAGGTATAAGTATATTTTTTAATCAAGTTACCTGCGCTTTGGAATTGGCAAAATATATTGTTGTTTTGTCAGGTGGCTTTGTCAATGTCAATTTGTGTTCATTTGTGTCATCAGATTTCACGAGTTTTGCGTTTTTTTAAAAAATGAGCGAAGAAAATGTTAGTGATAATATTAAGTGTACACCTCCCGAATTAAGGATGGAAGCAGAAAAAATGTTGATTGTATCGATATTTTACAATATAATTATCTGGTTGCCTAACCACAATGAATTGATGTTGTAGAATTAAAAAATCAAGTTACCTGCGTTCAAACAAAATTCGGTTAAGGTCAAAGATCGGTCAATAATGGATTTCAATGGCTTATTATTGACCATGGTCAATAATGACTTATACGGTAGAGAAAAACGATTTCTAGCGTTAATAATCGGTCAATAATGGCGATGTTATAGGTTAGTAGTGGAAAAAACTTTTTATAAATAATATCCGTGCAGGATTTGTAAAGTTAAAGATGAAACTTATTTTTATTATTCTCTTTCCCCCATCACACACGACAATATTATAATATGCTATAGTAGGATAGACATAGTATACCCATAGCATACCATTCGTAATAGGATAATTATTTAGAACATTAATAAGATAGAAGCTCTCGTTACGTTTCTTACAACATGGTTTTCCTAGGTTAGATGCCAATAAAGCTTCCCGAACGATTTACATTGGAAGCTGCATGTGTCATGACCGTTATTCAAAAGTAAAATTATGAGCTTTTTTGTGTTGTTTTTAAATCGTTTTGTAATAATTTATCCTCAAGTAGTTTCCATTGCACCAAAACCAACCCTATAATTTGTAACTCCGTTGTTGCACAACAATAATAATGCTTGTGTCATCGGCCCATACAAATACACCGCTACAGTTTATGTGGGTGGGAAGGTGATTAAATTTATTAACATTTGCCATGAATACGAATCTGAACTATAGGCTATCTTTAAATGATGCAAAGTAATAAATCAATCAAAACCGTCTTCTCCATGGGCGTGCTAGATTTTTCGGCATGTATAGATTTAAATGGGCCTGAATTTTTAAATGTGTGCAGAATTAGTACAAGTATCGACATTAAATTCAAGTTTTGTCTTCAAATATATATTTTGATATTAAATTTGTTAAGCTTAAAATTATGTACTATTTACCTGGAATTTTAGAAAGCAATTTTATCAAAACTAATTAGAGTCTAGGTACTTATTTCGTTTCTGCTCCAATCCTTTTAACCCTTTTTTTGTACCTAATCCTAATTACCTGCTTTCTAATTATGTGGTTATTATGCCTTTATGGCTGCCTCTATTGGAATAATACACCATTTACCTACCTTGGGTGTTTGTTTTTCAGTGAAACTAGTCAAAGTGTGAAGTGTCAGTGTTTTCTTTTTTTTATTAGATATGGAGAATTTTTAACAATTGCCTAAACGCCTTCGAGTCGGTTCATGTACAGTTAATGAAAAATTAAATTAACTGTTACGATTCTATTAAAAGTAAGACTGCGGATTTGACTGTTGACAATGCAGTGCAATTTACAGCATTGGGAAAACAACAACATATAAACTTTTAGAAGAATAAAAGAGTGTTGGCATCAAACCTCTAAAAACTTCTCCAGGACGACCAAAACTTGAGCTGGATGACGTTTTAATGCAGAGAATAAGGCGAAAAGTTCATAGTTTCTTTTTAAAAAAATAAATTTCCACGCTGGACGAAATTTTGTCCTCAATCCGAGAAGACCAGGACTACCCATTTATGTGTAGAAATACGCTTTGGGAATTATTAACAAAAATGGGGTTTCGGTGGAAAAAACATAATAGGCAATCGATTTTAATAGACAGAAGCTATATCGGCTATTGGAGAAGAAATAACTTAAGAAGCATCCGAAAAGCCAGAGAAGAAAACAAAAAAATATTTTATCTAAACGAAACATGGCTAAATGAAGGCCACACTGTGACTAAATATTGGCAGGCTGAAAATATTAAAAGTTCGAGGCACGCTTTTTTGGAAGGATTGTCCACAGGATTAAGACTGCCATCTGAAAAAGGACATCAACTTATCATAACCCATATTGAAAGTTCTGAAAGCTTCGTTAAAGGTTGTCCACTGATGTTCCAATCTAAAAATACAGGAGACTATCACAAAGATATGAATGCCGATGTCTTTGAAGAATGGTTCGAGCAAATGTTGAATCGTATACCAAAAGATGCAATAATTGTATTGGATAATGCAAATTATCAATCTAGGCTGACGGAAGAATTACCGACAAGAGCGTGGCGTAAAAGTAAAATAACAGAATGGCTAAGTTTAAGACAAATAGAATTTCCATTAGATTCCTTAGAAAAAGACTATTGATACTAGTCGATTTATATAAAAATGCATTCAAAAAATATGTAGTCGATGAAATGCCTAAGTTACGAGGAATATCTGTGCTCAGACTCTCTCCTGCGACCAATGCGAATTAAACCCGATCAAACTTATATGGGCTCAAATAAAGACAGATGTCGCCAGAAAAACACGACTTATAAAATGGTGGATTAAAAAAGACTCTTTAATGAAGCTATGGGTACAATCAGCGCGGAAAAGTGGAAAAAGTGTATCGATCATGTGATAGAAGAGGAAGCCAAAATGTGGTAGGTAGACATAATAATCGAAGAAATGGTTGAACCGCTTAATTTAAACGATGTTAATAAAAGTTCATCTTACGAATCGGACTACGATTAAGCCATAACGATAAAGTATTATTCGATTTTTAAAAATGCTGTGTTTGTAAGATTCTATATTAAGTATATCTTGTTTTTGTAATTATATTTTGTAAAACAGTACCACCCATTGTTATTTATTAGTTAATACGATTTTTAAATGCTTTCATATGTTATAAATACCTACGAATATAATATAATACAATTTTAGGAGAATAGGCATGTTTGAGATTTTTAATTTAAAAACTTCCCCAATATACGCTTCTGAATAAGGGATTGTAACTGCTAACAATGATAAATCCTCAAATATAACAATAGCTTGCGATAAATTTAGGGTGGACCTACCCAAAGAATGCTCATTTTTTTGGATCCTTTAATGTAAACGCAATAGATTTTAAGGGATGGTTTTTGCATATTTAATGAGCATTTATTACTTCGCGCCATTTAAAGATACGACTATAGAAACATGACTACATGTGCGATTATGTTGGGGCTGTGATAAACGATAAAAGCGGCGATACTAGCGTCCATGCATGTAATAAAAAGAGTGAAATTGACCGTTGAAATTTAAAGGAGTAAATTACAAACAATGAAAAGTATACCAAAAGACGGCTTGCAAATCGTCGGCCTCTGCATTTGTATAAGGGTCGCATAACCTAAAAAATGCATACTTGATCCTCATTTTTAATTAATAATCCAAAAATGGTATACTTTGTTTTTAATCGCAAATAAAATAAGAAAATCACAAAGCAGTTGAGGAGTGATCATACAAAACGCAATAAATCCACTTAAAACAGTTTTGAGTAAATCGCAAAATTGTTTTATTAGAAATGTGTGATATATTTTAAAAAACGGCTTAGTGCCATTTATATCACAATAATAATTATTTCACCTTTTGCTTAAACCTGTCAAATCACAGCACTAAACAAACAACTAGAAAATCCTAAAGTATAATATAAATAAATCACCCTCAATAATAGGTATAGTAGTGGCATCTAACAAACCTTGTACCTATAAACGGAGACAATTTTTAAACAATTTTAACTGCATTACTGGCTTTGTGATTTACTACACTTTGAATGAATTCTGAATAAATTTCAAGTTACTTTGGATTTATTACATTTTGATTGAATTGCTTACTTTTGGGGTTTAATTTCAATGGGATTTATTGCGATTTAAATGATTCTGGTGTCACCAATGGATATGTCCCATGGCTTTTATAAATACATCATATCAAACTAGAAAAATGTCAAGAATGGATTTATTGCGTTTTGCATGATCACTCCTCAGTTAGTTGAAGTACTTGCACTGTGGAACAACTTCAGGTGGATTTAAAAGAAATTCTTTGGTAATAACGAACAAAAACACAGCTTTGAGCTTATGAGAATATTATTATTTATAACAGTTTACTTATGGTAAAAAAAAATAGAAAAAAGCGCCACAGGCGAAAGTGTTCGGATTTTGAATTAAAAAGGACATATGCCGCCCTCGTGTCCCCAGGCCCGTTCCTGGGGTGTCTGGCGCCTACGTGCAGGTTTCTTTGGTGCGCCCCTAGTTAAAAAAAATGGTCCTATTTTTTTTAATATAGGTATTTCGCGAAAAACGGGCAATGATTTGAAATGTAAGAAAACTGATAAAAAATAATTAGAAAAAATATTTATTAAATTACCAAAACAAACAAAATCACATAAAATATTTGGTAAGTAGGTATATCAAAGGAAAAATATAGGTACCCTAAAGAAACAAAAAAAAAACGATATTAACAGTACTTATAATCAATATATCATTACGATTATTTACTTGATTGTTTATGAAATATAATAAATAGTAGGAACTAAAAGCAGTACATTCACAAGAAAATGAAAGGAGAATAAAATTAACGTAAATAAAATAAACAATAACAAAAACACAAAACAATATTGTACTGTAGGTTAGGTTCATTTTTAAATGTCGCGCCAAATGTTAGGTTGGCAATATGTTTGGTGAAAGTTGTCACTTGTCATGTTCTTGTCATCGGTCGAAGTTGCTCCTTTTCAAATAATCAAGTTTTATTCCATCAATTAAGACCCATCCTACAATACTTAGTACTTATATGGTAGGTTACAGAAATATTTTAATGATAAAAAAACAAACGTTTCAAAAGTGAAAAAATACTATTTTTGTAATAAACAAAACAAAAAAGGAATGATATACCTAAAACAAAACACGTCTGGCTTTCACGGATGCAAGCTCGTTGATCATCTGATTATGATCAAGCCTCAGAAATATTATTTTCAATCGAAATAATGGCCAAATCTGATAGGCGTTCTTGACTTATAGATGTCCTTAAATAATTTTTTATTGGTTTTAACTTAGAAAAACTTCCTTCTCCTAAAGCTACTGAAATGGGTAATGTAAGGTATATCCTAAGACTATAAATAAATTTGAAAAAAAAACTGTAGATTTTTTTTAGTTATATAATTTAAAATGTCTATGGGAAAGGATGAATTAGTAGTATTTTTAGGATTAAAAATTTTATATGTTGAAATTTCATTATGTAAATCTAAGCCGTCAATGTCTTTAGATATTACTTCATTAATCTCAACTTGCAATGCGGTATCTAAATTTACACATGATTTTTTAATTAAGTCAGATTCTAAATTTTCAAAATTACATAAGAACCCAAATAAATTTTGAAATTTGTTAATACCCTCAAACCGCCTTTGTAAAGACTGAATGGTTGTATCTAAAATTAGAAAATAAAAATTGATTTTAAATTTTTGCTTTGGATCTGCTACAGATTCATCCTTACTTATATGAAAATTGTTACTTAATTTTTCGTTGCCGTACTATTTGGAATACCTGCTCTACATCGTTTTTCTCTGCTTCTTCTTTAGCTTTATTGATGAGCAAATCAAAATTTTTGTCTGACCGTTTTTCGTTAAAATAAAGATTTAGATTTTCAATTTCTTTATGGCAGTCATTTAAGTTTCTATTCGAATCTTGTAGTATTTTACTAACTATATTAATTTTTCCTCAAATATCATGCCAGATTAAAATCGAACAAATAAATTTAAAAGTCGGGGCATGTAGTGTCCAACAAGGAAACTACGGAGAGAACACATTTGTGCTATTATTAAGGCAAACGCTTGGTAAAATTTTTAGACATATTGAAATGATAAAATAAGAGATTTTTTTTTAAAATTTGTAATAAAGAATACTGAATGACCGTCGATTTTGCGCCTGCGTGCATGCATGTCCTGCACGCTCGCCAGGAACGGCCCTGCGTGTCCCTATGGCTACGCTATTGAATGTTAATTTTTCATAAATTTGGCGACTGTGGCAACACTAATGTTTTGTGAATACCTAATTATTTTTATGATTCCCAGGAATCATTTTGTCGTTTTAAAACTCCTTTACGATTCTGCTTGTTACTGTCCACTGTGCAGGTATTAAACAATTTTTTGATTGCGTAAGCCTGTTGTCACTACACATAATGACCTCTATTACTGTTAATAGGTAAATGTGACAAATATTGTTGATTTAGGGTCACGGTTAAAAATAGCAGGGATTTTAAATTAAAAAATTGCTTTGACACGCATGCATGGCAATGAAAAATAAAGGGTATTTTAATATACGTGTAATTTTACTTACGTACGTGTTAATATAATATCCAAATATTAAAGTATCAAAGTATAAAATCATATACTATAACAAATATTGGTCTGTAAATGTCTATATCTATTATAATACCTGGGTAGTACTCAGTGAAGATTATCAGGATTAGATAAACGACTGAGATGAACAATTATTTTCTTTATTTAATGTTAATATTTTATAACGTCATTAAAACCGGCTCAAATTTTCTTTTCTTTTTTTCCTTGTACACATTAATCTCTTCTTAAAGCTTCTGTCAACTTTAAATAGGACTAACCTCTTCTGGCGACTTTGTCATCTTCAAATATGGATAAAACCTAAAATATAATCTTTGACAAGTCTAGCCAATGATTGTGAATATAATATCCCAACAAGAATCAAAATTCTCTATGATCCTACTATCAAGGAGAACTATACTCGGGGGCTCCGCTGTTTTGGGGTACTACTCTACTAATTCGTCGGAAAGTACATGCATTCTTCTTCCAAGTGAACTTAAAAAAAGGGATGAAAATATGCAAAAAATTTCACAAAGAGTTCTAATGCGTACACTACGAGAATTGAATTTTCGATTCTTAAAACGAAATCGCAAGTCTTTTGGTGGAAAAGGAAGAAATCGTATTGTGGAGTAGAAAGTATCTAGAAGAAATACAACAATATCGCTGTGCAGGGAAAATAATTTACTTTACGGACGAGACATGGTTAAATGAAGGACATACTGTGAATTACATTTGGCAAGATTTCAACATTAAAGATGCACGTAACGCTTTCATCAATGGACTGTCCACTGGATTGAAAGCTCCTTCAGGAAAAGGTCGTCGGTTAATTATAAACCACATCGGGAGTGATTCTGGTTTTCTTGAAGGTGGGTTAAACGTGTTTGAATCTCGTAAAACCGGTGATTATCATGAGAATATGAACTCGGGAGTGTTTGAAGATTGGTTTAAATCCATCTTACCGCGTATTGAACGTGGGTCGGTAATCGTGATGGATAATGCACCATACCACAGCCGTCGGGTGGAAGCTTTCCCAACTTCGGCGTGTCTGTAGTGGATGGCTCGTGAACGAGGTGTTACAATATTACGTTTACCGCCTTACCATTGTGAACTAAATCCAATCGAGCTTATATGGGCACAGATAAAAGGCGAAGTGGCGCGTGAAAATAAAACCTTTAAATTAAAAGATGTTAAAGAACTGTTAAAAACGGCAATAGCGAATGTACAAGCAGCAGATTGGCATAAGTGCGTATTACATGTCGAAGGCGTAGAAAAAAAAATGTAGGACTTAGATGTACGCGTTAAAGTCATGGTAGAACCTATTAATTACAAATCACCGAAATAAATTTAGATACGCAACTGGACTCTTAGAGCTGCCAAAAACTAATTGGCGCTGATGTCCTAGTATTTGCGATCCGAAACACGCGAGACAGAAAGAAATCTGTTTGGCAACTATGGATTAAAATAAAGAAAACTGTTTTACCAAGATTTGATGAAATCTGTTTTATCGGTAGGTATTGGTGCCGCTTTAAAATTTAAAATGTTCCTTGGTTTAAATATTCATTTTTTTCTGCTTTTATTTTTAGTTCAGGGATACACGTTATTTGTAACTCTTATTTTAAGTTTGGAGTAAATACCTTGTTGGTAAAGTAACAAATAACGTATATCTAAGAGCTCCAATAGAAAGCAGCAAAAAAGGAATAATTTAAACCAAGCAATACCTATTTAAAAAAATAAAGCGAAATAGGTAATAAAACATTATTTTTATGATCAAAAATTATTTTGGCAAGCGGTGTCGCATGCCATGTTTATTTAAACAGTTTGGAACACAACATTTTTTAGGTTTTAACGGAGTTGCGTAGTCTTCCATAACGCAAAATAAATACGCGAACTTTAACTAAACAAACCGAAAACACACTAAAACTAAACGAAAAGTCAAAACAACTATCAAAAAACACGCTAATAGTACACACAGAGACCGAACGATCACAAACGGCATTAAAATTCAACACAACTTAAAAGAATATTGAAAATAAAAAAATTGACATTACACTTCAAATTTTTGACAACAACGAAATTTGGGAGGGTGGTTCATCTCGATCGCAAATCGCAAATGAACGTGGTGCTCTCTATACGAGCTTAACTAAACCAAATTGAGCGATGCCACTACCGGCGCCATCTACGAAATGCGATCCAAACAAAATATTAATGTTTGGCGGGAACGCCCAGCTTACGTATCTAAATTTATTTCGGTGATTTGTGCCTATTAATATAAATCCTGCAGATGACAGCAGTAGCGACAGTTATGAAATGTTTTTATCGTCAGATCAAAGAGTAACCCAACTAATAAGAGGCGAAAGCTTTGTCGGCTTCTTTGATGTTGATGTACCCAAATTCTGTGACCTTGATACCACCAGCTACACAGTAAATAATAGGATACATTTATAGGATAAAAATGTATATCCGAATACGGTCTACACGGAAAAAAAATCGGTCCTGTTACAGGCAACAAGCCAGGCTTTACATCTAGAAAATATGATTAAATTAATTAAATATTCAATATCTTTTAATGCAAATAGTATTCATACTTAGGCCTGTTTTGTGTAACCTTATTTCATCTTATTCATATAGCTAAATGCCTAGTCCTTATGTACGTAAAAAAGCATGCCGACTTCCAGTTCACTTTAAGATCATTAAAGAAAACAAACTACTACAAAGTTAAATTCAATAAACTAATGTTGCATAAATCCAACTTTGCTTTAATACAAAATTGTTGGTTTGGTTGGTTATCTTGTTTTTATTCATTGTCTATTTAAAAGGATTTTTTTTAATGATCAATTTGTGTAAATGCTTACTAGGTACTTATATTTAATATAAATAGATTAACTCTTTCTTAACATGCCTCCCTGTATCCGTTCGAAATCTGAAAAATGAAATTCCTTTGCCGGTTTTGTTAGGACACCCACGGTAAGCACACGATGTACCACCTTTAAGCTTCGTTTCCGACATTTAAACAAATAGATTTTAACCACCGACAAGTCACAAAACAATAATAAGTTTTGGTATTATTAAGAAATACGTCCTAACACACTAAACACACCGATGGAATAAAATAAGACAAGAAAATCGCAAAAATTATCACTTTGTTTACGTCAAAACACGATTGACAGTGATTGATAACAAAATATGACACATCAAATTTGGCTGATATACTACTAACTTTGCGCATGTGCATATAAATTTGGTTTCGCCTGACTGGCTCTCTTTCGCCTCTTATTGGTTATATTACTCTTTGGTCAGATAGTGAATAATCGCTGTAATGGTAATAATGAATTTAAAGTTGTAACTTATTGTCATTATAACACTTTTTAATGTCGGCGTGGAATATAATTTGTCAAATTATTATCAATCAGTGTTCATTAGGTAACAATAGTTAGGAAATTTACAAACATTTATAATTTAGGTTTGGGTTTTGTCCTTAATCCACTATTATATGTTTCTATTATTATGTAGTATAATATAAAAACATTATGAAAATAACATATACCGTTGTTTTATTATTCTTTTTGGATTTTATACCTGCGTAATTTAGTTTCTCTAATTACTTCAATAAATCACCAAATGTAAAAGCTTAATTTATTTTTCAGTTTAATTTCAATTATAGTAAATAATAATAAACAAAAAATTCATATATTTTTTGAATTATTATTGTTTAAAATGACACGCCTCTGGAATTGGCGTTCCCCTTACGTCTTGCACACCCCGGTAAAAATGAGTCACTGCCAATTATTTTGGTACCGGAGTATAGGTTAGTATACATTTTTTGCGCCCCGAGCTCCGGTATGCATCTCGCGGAAAAATATTCATGCAGTTTCACGGGACTTTTGTCCCCGATTTCTCCTACACAAACTTCTTAGTATGCACCCGTAGACCATTTAAAGATTTAGTTATTCTGCATAGCCTTGGATATTTTATTTAAATTTAACGCAATTTTAACTAACTTATTCGCTCATAACTCCAAGCTTTAAGACAAAGAAAATCCATTTCAACTAAGATGAATGAATAAGAGGTGTCATGTCTCTGCAGACGAACATCTGCCGAGTGCAATAATATCTCCCCGGAGGTTCAAGTTCAAATACAATTGGAAATTATGGAATTGTATTTCCTTTTCTGCCGGCAGGCGACAAGGTGCAATCTATTGTGACAAGTTTGCGGTATTATTATGACGCATGTAAAGGTTAATTTCATAATTGAGTCCGCGATTAGTGTGGCAATCTGCAAATTTTCAAAACCTGAACAACATTGAGTAAAAATTCATATTCGATCTTTTACTTTACGGGGTAAAGAAAGCGCTGACCTGACTTTGGATGATCACACACTTACTTTTAGCCTACACTAGATATCACCGAAACCTCGGCTCATCGGCTTCTTTCGGAGATACGCTGGCTTTTATTCTACGGTTACTAGATTAACTAAAGTTTGTAAGCAATTGAGTGGTCCTGTGGATATAGCATTTGTGTATGATGCATACACTACCCTTATGCAAGGCACCCGGACCAGACGCAATACATAATATACTCTTACGAAACATCCCTCGTAAGACATTTGTGCAACTATTATACATTATAAATCACGTATTTTTATTACAACACTTCCCCCGACAATGGAAAGAGGCCACTGTTATACCGATCTTGAAACCTAACAAAGACCCTACTCGACCGGACAGCTACAGACCTGTAGCTTTGACAAACACACTCTCGAAACTGACAGAAAAACTCATACTAAGAAACATTAACAAACAAAACTTACAAAACAAAATACCTGACCAACAATTTGGATTCAGACCTGGCCATGGCACCACCATGCTTGTGGCGAAGGTCGCGCAGGATGCAATGACTAACTTCAATAGAAGTATGAACACTGTATTATTGTCATTAGACATAAAGCGCGCCTTCGACACGGTATGGCACCATGGCCTAATACACAAACTTTACAACATACATAACTTTCCCTTGCATTTTGTAACTCTGATAAACTCTTACTTAACTGACAGACGCTTCTTTGTAAGGGTTGAAAGTGCATTATCGGCGCCCAGGGCGATTAGTGCGGGGGTGCCGCAAAGAACAGTGCTTTCCCCAATCCTTTATAACCTATTTACGGCGGATATACCGCAGTACCCTTTGACTAAACTCGCCCTGTACGCGGATGATGCGCTAATATACGCACATTCGTTCTATGCAGAGGCAGCAAAGAGGAAAATTCAGTCGCACGTCGACTTGCTGCAGCCGTACTTTTCCAAATGGAAAATTACGGTAAACTCTGACAAGACCGTTTGTGCTATCCTTACAAAGAAGTTCACAAACAATAAAATATTCATTCCGATTAAAATCAACAATAACTATATACAACCAACAAACAAACTACAATACTTAGGACTAACCTTGGACCAAAGACTATCTTTCCAAGCACACTTTTCCAACACCCTAAAAAAGGCTTTTGCAGCAATGCAAAGCCTTTATTCCCTCTTATCCCCCAGATCCCCCTTATCACCGACAAACAAGAGACTTATTTACATACAGATAATCAGACCAATTATGACATATGCAGCGCCCATATGGTGTTCTGCATCTAACACACAACTTTTAAGGTTGCTTAGATTTGAGAATAAGATTCTGCGATGCGTCACCTCCTCCGGGAGATATGCGCGCATCGCAGATCTTCACCATATGGCCGCTGTAGACGACATACGGAATCATATAATAGACATCTCGACGAAATTCTACTTACATAACATTCACAATTCACCTTTGACAACGAACATAACAGAACAAAGACATGACGATAACATACACATTAAACATAGACCTTTGTACTCCAGGCTGCCTCTCTGGCACCAGCCCCTCCCAATGTTGCATTAACACAACACCCCCCTCAATTAAAACACGGACAGATTACACAATACAATTAAACACATAATAACACACACACAATGGACAGACAAACACTACACTAGAGTTCTCAAATCTGCTGGTTAGGCTCCGCCCACTTTCAATGGGAGGAGACTGCTAGTGGACTTGAAACTCAGCACTACACAAAAATTTTCCTACAACGCGCACACAAACTCAACAAAACGCCCACTAATGCAGTGAGAGGAGCTTGCTAAGGGAGCTGGCCTGGACTATAAATAACGACAGTGTTTTGACGCTCAAGCGTGGAAATCGGCTATAAATAGCGTGATTTCGCAAGGAACGATCAGTCGGTGCAGAACCATAAGACAGTAAACAAGTAAAAGTATTGTTGAGCATTTGTTCCGGTTTTTAAAATCTGCATAAGTCTTTTCTTTAGACGAACGTCACCGAGCAAGTCGCCAGTTGATCTTGGAGATTCCGAGACCTGGGTGTACCACGTTGGTACACGTTGAACCTGAAGTTAAAAGCAAGGTGTTGCTGAAGAAGCACCGGCGGAGAGACGCCGTAGTCGAGCCCGAAACTGTAAGGAGACAGTGGTTCCTAGCCGTCTTAGAAGTTTGTACCTGGAATACGGACAGATTTTGCAGGCATCTAGGGGAAAGAGTCCGCTCACGATCGTCGGAGGAGGGCCAATCGTTCCGAGCACCAATCCACCTAGAGAATTAATTTAGAGAAGAAGAATTACGATCACCGGTCATAGCCGACGTTGCCAACATTGGATGACCCATGCCATAACCGTAGCAGCCGACGCCATCGCCAGGGAAGCGTATACAAGAGATTACCACCTGGGCATAACCTGCACCAGGTCGGCAGAAGGAGAAAACTTAGCGGCGAACGAATTTTGAGAAGAAGAATTACGATCACCGGTCATAGCCGACGTTGCCAACATTGGATGACCCATGCCATAACCGTAGCAGCCGACGCCATCGCCAGGGAAGCGTATACAATAGTCTACCACCTGGGCATAACCTGCACCAGGTCGGCAGAAGGAGAAAACTTAGCGGCGAACGAATTTTGAGAAGAAGAATTACGATCACCGGTCATAGCCGACGTTGCCAACATTGGATGACCCATGCCATAACCGTAGCAGCCGACGCCATCGCCAGGGAAGCGTATACAAGAGATTACCACCTGGGCATAACCTGCACCAGGTCGGCAAAGTGAGAAAACCACGTGGCAACGTGTAAAAAACTGCGAATTAGTGAAGAATCAGCGACGCCGAGAGCTGAACGACGAGGCCAGGCCTCTAGCAGCTAGTGCCAGAGCCTAGAGAACGAAAACGAATACCCACCACCTGGGCATACCTTGCCCCAGGTCGGCGAAGACGCAGCCAAGTGTGGCAAACCGAAAAATGAGCGAAGTAAAAGATATAAATAGCGAAACTCCCCCAGCCCTGACGGCTGAGGGCGACGAAAACCCGTACATGCTCGATACTACCGAGGCCGACACCAGGAAGGGTCCTGGGTCGACTTCAAACTGCCCTACACAGACCGCCGCCCCTGAGAATATGGTTGGAGCTAGCCGTGGTGCTTCCAGGGATAAGCCCCTCGAAGGAGGAAGCGAAGGCGAACTGTGCCAGGACAACAGTGTTTTGACGCTCGAACGTGGAAATCGGCTATAAATAGCGCGATTTCGAAGGGAACGATCAGTCAGTACAGAACCATAAAAGAGCAAGCACCCAGAGTATTGGTTGAGCATTTGTTCCGGCTTTAAAATCTGTATAAGTCTTTTTCTTTGGACGACCATCGCCAAGTAAAATTGCCAGTCGAACTTGGAGATTCCGAGCACCTGGGTATGTCAAGGCGGCATACGTGAACCTGGAGATAAAAGCAAGGTGTAGCTGAAGAAGCACCGGTGGAGGACGCCGTAGTCGAGCCCGATACTGTGAGGAAACAGTGGTTCCTAGCCGATCCGAGGCGTTCGTACCTAGGTACGAGCAGGACCGAAATTAATTTTAAGAAGAAGTAATACGATAACCGGTCATAGCCGACGTTGCCCACCTTGGATGACCCATGCCATAACTGTAGCAGCCGACGCCATCGCCAGGGAAGCGTATACAATAGTTTACCACCTGGGCATAACCTGCACCAGGTCGGCAAGACGTGAAAACTACGTGGCAAAATAATTATGAGAAGAAATAATACGATAACCGGTCATAGCCGACGTTGCCCACCTTGGATGACCCATGCCATAACTGTAGCAGCCGACGCCATCGCCAGGGAAGCGTATACAATAGTTTACCACCTGGGCATAACCTGCACCAGGTCGGCAAGACGTGAAAACTGCGTGGCAAAATACCTTTAAGGGAGAATATTACGAGAATTAGCTTTAGCCGGCGTTGCCAGCATTGGACGAACAGTGCCATACCTGCAGCCGCTGACGCCATCGCCAGGGAGGCGTATACAAGAGTTTACCACCTGGGCATTTTGTAACTCTGATAAACTCTTACTTAACTGACAGACGCTTCTTTGTAAGGGTTGAAAGTGCATTATCGGCGCCCAGGGCGATTAGTGCGGGGGTGCCGCAAAGAACAGTGCTTTCCCCAATCCTTTATAACCTATTTACGGCGGATATACCGCAGTACCCTTTGACTAAACTCGCCCTGTACGCGGATGATGCGCTAATATACGCACATTCGTTCTATGCAGAGGCAGCAAAGAGGAAAATTCAGTCGCACGTCGACTTGCTGCAGCCGTACTTTTCCAAATGGAAAATTACGGTAAACTCTGACAAGACCGTTTGTGCTATCCTTACAAAGAAGTTCACAAACAATAAAATATTCATTCCGATTAAAATCAACAATAACTATATACAACCAACAAACAAACTACAATACTTAGGACTAACCTTGGACCAAAGACTATCTTTCCAAGCACACTTTTCCAACACCCTAAAAAAGGCTTTTGCAGCAATGCAAAGCCTTTATTCCCTCTTATCCCCCAGATCCCCCTTATCACCGACAAACAAGAGACTTATTTACATACAGATAATCAGACCAATTATGACATATGCAGCGCCCATATGGTGTTCTGCATCTAACACACAACTTTTAAGGTTGCTTAGATTTGAGAATAAGATTCTGCGATGCGTCACCTCCTCCGGGAGATATGCGCGCATCGCAGATCTTCACCATATGGCCGCTGTAGACGACATACGGAATCATATAATAGACATCTCGACGAAATTCTACTTACATAACATTCACAATTCACCTTTGACAACGAACATAACAGAACAAAGACATGACGATAACATACACATTAAACATAGACCTTTGTACTCCAGGCTGCCTCTCTGGCACCAGCCCCTCCCAATGTTGCATTAACACAACACCCCCCTCAATTAAAACACGGACAGATTACACAATACAATTAAACACATAATAACACACACACAATGGACAGACAAACACTACACTAGAGTTCTCAAATCTGCTGGTTAGGCTCCGCCCACTTTCAATGGGAGGAGACTGCTAGTGGACTTGAAACTCAGCACTACACAAAAATTTTCCTACAACGCGCACACAAACTCAACAAAACGCCCACTAATGCAGTGAGAGGAGCTTGCTAAGGGAGCTGGCCTGGACTATAAATAACGACAGTGTTTTGACGCTCAAGCGTGGAAATCGGCTATAAATAGCGTGATTTCGCAAGGAACGATCAGTCGGTGCAGAACCATAAGACAGTAAACAAGTAAAAGTATTGTTGAGCATTTGTTCCGGTTTTTAAAATCTGCATAAGTCTTTTCTTTAGACGAACGTCACCGAGCAAGTCGCCAGTTGATCTTGGAGATTCCGAGACCTGGGTGTACCACGTTGGTACACGTTGAACCTGAAGTTAAAAGCAAGGTGTTGCTGAAGAAGCACCGGCGGAGAGACGCCGTAGTCGAGCCCGAAACTGTAAGGAGACAGTGGTTCCTAGCCGTCTTAGAAGTTTGTACCTGGAATACGGACAGATTTTGCAGGCATCTAGGGGAAAGAGTCCGCTCACGATCGTCGGAGGAGGGCCAATCGTTCCGAGCACCAATCCACCTAGAGAATTAATTTAGAGAAGAAGAATTACGATCACCGGTCATAGCCGACGTTGCCAACATTGGATGACCCATGCCATAACCGTAGCAGCCGACGCCATCGCCAGGGAAGCGTATACAAGAGATTACCACCTGGGCATAACCTGCACCAGGTCGGCAGAAGGAGAAAACTTAGCGGCGAACGAATTTTGAGAAGAAGAATTACGATCACCGGTCATAGCCGACGTTGCCAACATTGGATGACCCATGCCATAACCGTA
Organism: Polydrusus tereticollis; assembly: GCA_963920685.1. Lineage (NCBI taxonomy): Eukaryota > Metazoa > Arthropoda > Insecta > Coleoptera > Curculionidae > Polydrusus > Polydrusus tereticollis. Next base: position 182,828,702 of record OY987327.1, on the reverse strand, counting down.
GCAGCCGACGCCATCGCCAGGGAAGCGTATACAATAGTCTACCACCTGGGCATAACCTGCACCAGGTCGGCAGAAGGAGAAAACTTAGCGGCGAACGAATTTTGAGAAGAAGAATTACGATCACCGGTCATAGCCGACGTTGCCAACATTGGATGACCCATGCCATAACCGTAGCAGCCGACGCCATCGCCAGGGAAGCGTATACAAGAGATTACCACCTGGGCATAACCTGCACCAGGTCGGCAAAGTGAGAAAACCACGTGGCAACGTGTAAAAAACTGCGAATTAGTGAAGAATCAGCGACGCCGAGAGCTGAACGACGAGGCCAGGCCTCTAGCAGCTAGTGCCAGAGCCTAGAGAACGAAAACGAATACCCACCACCTGGGCATACCTTGCCCCAGGTCGGCGAAGACGCAGCCAAGTGTGGCAAACCGAAAAATGAGCGAAGTAAAAGATATAAATAGCGAAACTCCCCCAGCCCTGACGGCTGAGGGCGACGAAAACCCGTACATGCTCGATACTACCGAGGCCGACACCAGGAAGGGTCCTGGGTCGACTTCAAACTGCCCTACACAGACCGCCGCCCCTGAGAATATGGTTGGAGCTAGCCGTGGTGCTTCCAGGGATAAGCCCCTCGAAGGAGGAAGCGAAGGCGAACTGTGCCAGGACAACAGTGTTTTGACGCTCGAACGTGGAAATCGGCTATAAATAGCGCGATTTCGAAGGGAACGATCAGTCAGTACAGAACCATAAAAGAGCAAGCACCCAGAGTATTGGTTGAGCATTTGTTCCGGCTTTAAAATCTGTATAAGTCTTTTTCTTTGGACGACCATCGCCAAGTAAAATTGCCAGTCGAACTTGGAGATTCCGAGCACCTGGGTATGTCAAGGCGGCATACGTGAACCTGGAGATAAAAGCAAGGTGTAGCTGAAGAAGCACCGGTGGAGGACGCCGTAGTCGAGCCCGATACTGTGAGGAAACAGTGGTTCCTAGCCGATCCGAGGCGTTCGTACCTAGGTACGAGCAGGACCGAAATTAATTTTAAGAAGAAGTAATACGATAACCGGTCATAGCCGACGTTGCCCACCTTGGATGACCCATGCCATAACTGTAGCAGCCGACGCCATCGCCAGGGAAGCGTATACAATAGTTTACCACCTGGGCATAACCTGCACCAGGTCGGCAAGACGTGAAAACTACGTGGCAAAATAATTATGAGAAGAAATAATACGATAACCGGTCATAGCCGACGTTGCCCACCTTGGATGACCCATGCCATAACTGTAGCAGCCGACGCCATCGCCAGGGAAGCGTATACAATAGTTTACCACCTGGGCATAACCTGCACCAGGTCGGCAAGACGTGAAAACTGCGTGGCAAAATACCTTTAAGGGAGAATATTACGAGAATTAGCTTTAGCCGGCGTTGCCAGCATTGGACGAACAGTGCCATACCTGCAGCCGCTGACGCCATCGCCAGGGAGGCGTATACAAGAGTTTACCACCTGGGCATAACCTGCACCAGGTCGGCAGAACGTGAAAACCGCGTGGCAAATTAATTTAAAAAAGAAATACGACGAGAACCGGACGTAGCCGGAGTTGCCAGCCCTAGACGGACTGTGCCACCCCCGTAGCAGCTGACGCCATCGCCAGAGAGGCGTGTACGAGTAACTACCACCTGGGCATAGCCTGCACCAGGTCGGCAGAAGCCAAAAACCACGTGGCAACGTGGATTTTAGGAGAAATAATAGCAAACCGGCGACGCCAAGAGCTGGACGTCGAGGCCCGACCTCCAGTGGCTTGTGCCAGTACCTAGGAGACTAAAACAAGGTCCTACCACCTGGGCATAACCTGCCCCAGGTCGGCAGCGAAGAAGCCAAGCGTGGCAAAAAGCGTAATGGCCAAAAAAACGGCATTACCGAGTGAAACCCCTCCAGCCCTGACGGCTGAGGACGAAGACGACCAAGACATGCTCTTGACTACCGAGGCCGACCCTAGGAAGAGTCCTGGGGCGGTCTCAAACTGCCCTACACAGCTCGCCGCCCCTGAGATAACAAATAGAGCTAGCCGTGGTGCCTCCAGGGATAAGCCCCTCGAAGGAGGAAGCGAAGGCGAATTGTGCCAGGACATGGCGCCCAACTCGATGACTTACTCAAACCAAAAGAGTAACAAAGAACCCTGTGACGACGTTAGGCCCTTTGGCTTAAGCGATCGCAAATCATTTGAATACCTGCCCATGGAATGCCCAGCTTTCAATACAAGAGCGAAGCGCCGATTATGGGAGGAAAGATGTAAAATGGACGTGGAGATTCATAGGAACTCTAAAAAAACTCGACTGATGATTCTATGAATACAATAATGGAAGAGGAGATGCCACCGTGGAAATGGCGGATGCCATCTCGATTAAAGGAGGAAGGCAAGAGGCCAAGATATGAGGACGAACCTAGAGGTCCGGCGCTGCCACCGTTAAGTCGGCAAATTCCGCCAACTCGAAGGGGAGTCCGGCAGAAACAGAAAAATAGGAAGAAAGTTAAGCAAGTATGGATGCCACCCTCAGAGGAGGGATATTTGCGATATATTTATGACAGAAACCAACCCGTGCAACAGATAATTAGGAGAAGGAGAGCTAGAAGGAAGAAGAAAAGAAGAAATAGGAAGCAGGGAATAGCGAATACGCTATTGAATTTGGATTCTACAACGTTGCCGAGAATTGGCATAATAGTAGAAGGAATCCCAGTAAGAGCATTGCTCGATACTGGGGCCAGCCGGAATATTATTAGAAGTACACTGCTGCCCCTGACAGTTAGGAATAGAACTCCGAGGAGTGAAATGAGACTAGCCTGCGGTGAAACCCATCATTCGACAAGAGGTGATATCCAGCAACAAGTGAAGATTAAGAACATGACAATGCTAACCAAATTTACAATCATGGATGAGTTAAATGAGGACGTTATTTTGGGCATGCCATGGTTTAAGAGTAATGGGGTGGTGATGGATATAAACCGATGTTGTATACACCTAGGAAACACCGCTAGAGATTTAGTATACTGGGGGGAGCAAGAAACGAGCATAGTAAAGCCAAAGAAGCCAAAATTGGTGTTTCCAGATGGATCACCTGTGGAGATTCCTGGGCCTAAGAGACAGCGTCAGGCCTCACTCCCAGCTTTAGGCTCGGAGGAGGGCGTGAATTTTAATGAAATGACTTGTTTGGCTCTATTACAAGCAGAAGATGAAGAGAATGACCAATTGCTGCAACGGCAGAAGCGAGCAAGATATGAGATTTTGGAGCCACCAGACGTGGTCCAAGAGGATAAGGAAGCTGAATATAGAATTCTGGAGCCACCGGACGTGGCCCAGGAGGACGAGTTCGATGTAATCTCGCCACCGCCAGAATTCAAAGACAAAATTGATATTGACCAAGAAGAACTCCATGGCCAACCCCCTAAAATCCATGAAATTCCGGCCCCTCAGCCCGAGGTCGCCGAGGTACCATTGAGGCAGCCTAATGAGAAGCCACCAAACGTGGAGGAAATTACGGCCCCTCAGCCCGAGGTCGCCGTAGCACCATTGAGGCAGCCGAGAGAGAAGCCACCTGAAGCCTCCGAGGAGTCCCCCAGGTCGCCAGAGAACTACCCACAGGAGGCCTATACCAGGTCACCTGAAGGAGAGCCCCCAATTGAAGCTAGAGCTATGGAGGTTGAGAAATCGCCTCGAACTAGAGAAAAAGAAAAATCATCCCACAGAAGGAAGTGATTTTAAATATGTTTATTTGGACTTGGTTATTTTGTATATTATTGTTGTTTATGGACTTAGTTATTTGTTATATTTGTTGTTTATGGATTTGATTATTTTTAAGGATTGACATTATAAATACGGTATAATCGTACTAGATGGGTACGGTTAAATAAACATACCGTAACAAATGCTCTTCAGTGGGGGGGTGTTTTGACGCTCGAACGTGGAAATCGGCTATAAATAGCGCGATTTCGAAGGGAACGATCAGTCAGTACAGAACCATAAAAGAGCAAGCACCCAGAGTATTGGTTGAGCATTTGTTCCGGCTTTAAAATCTGTATAAGTCTTTTTCTTTGGACGACCATCGCCAAGTAAAATTGCCAGTCGAACTTGGAGATTCCGAGCACCTGGGTATGTCAAGGCGGCATACGTGAACCTGGAGATAAAAGCAAGGTGTAGCTGAAGAAGCACCGGTGGAGGACGCCGTAGTCGAGCCCGATACTGTGAGGAAACAGTGGTTCCTAGCCGATCCGAGGCGTTCGTACCTAGGTACGAGCAGGACCGAAATTAATTTTAAGAAGAAGTAATACGATAACCGGTCATAGCCGACGTTGCCCACCTTGGATGACCCATGCCATAACTGTAGCAGCCGACGCCATTGCCAGGGAAGCGTATACAATAGTTTACCACCTGGGCATAACCTGCACCAGGTCGGCAAGACGTGAAAACTACGTGGCAAAATAATTATAAGAAGAAATAATACGATAACCGGTCATAGCCGACGTTGCCCACCTTGGATGACCCATGCCATAACTGTAGCAGCCGACGCCATCGCCAGGGAAGCGTATACAATAGTTTACCACCTGGGCATAACCTGCACCAGGTCGGCAAGACGTGAAAACTGCGTGGCAAAATACCTTTAAGGGAGAATATTACGAGAATTAGCTTTAGCCGGCGTTGCCAGCATTGGACGAACAGTGCCATACCTGCAGCCGCTGACGCCATCGCCAGGGAGGCGTATACAAGAGTTTACCACCTGGGCATAACCTGCACCAGGTCGGCAGAACGTGAAAACCGCGTGGCAAATTAATTTAAAAAAGAAATACGACGAGAACCGGACGTAGCCGGAGTTGCCAGCCCTAGACGGACTGTGCCACCCCCGTAGCAGCTGACGCCATCGCCAGAGAGGCCTGTACGAGTAACTACCACCTGGGCATAGCCTGCACCAGGTCGGCAGAAGCCAAAAACCACGTGGCAACGTGGATTTTAGGAGAAATAATAGCAAACCGGCGACGCCAAGAGCTGGACGTCGAGGCCCGACCTCCAGTGGCTTGTGCCAGTACCTAGGAGACTAAAACAAGGTCCTACCACCTGGGCATAACCTGCCCCAGGTCGGCAGCGAAGAAGCCAAGCGTGGCAAAAAGCGTAATGGCCGAAAAAACGGCATTACCGAGTGAAACCCCTCCAGCCCTGACGGCTGAGGACGAAGACGACCAAGACATGCTCTTGACTACCGAGGCCGACCCTAGGAAGAGTCCTGGGGCGGTCTCAAACTGCCCTACACAGCTCGCCGCCCCTGAGATAACAAATAGAGCTAGCCGTGGTGCCTCCAGGGATAAGCCCCTCGAAGGAGGAAGCGAAGGCGAATTGTGCCAGGACAACAGAAACATAATTTAAGCAGTGGCCTCTTTCATTCCGACAAACGACGTACATGCAAAATCTTGTTTTAAAATTAAAATAAATATACAAAACTCCTCGTTTAATTTACAAACGAGACAGGATTGCCCTGCGTATGCTTCAAGTCACCTGAACGGTCGTAAGTCGCGTGCTACCTTGTACCTTCAATTTTAATGGGGTTTTTTGGCAGCTTTTTCCCCAAATGTCAAACGCATTCTGATTCATGATTTTTAAACAATGTCAATAAAACCTAATGTCATACTCATAGAGTAATATAACATTGAGAACACCCGTAGAGGCTCCTGCCGGCACGTGAGTGTAGTGATTTTAAAAATTCAACGCATTTTCACCATTAGGGGTCCTGCCATCGACCCGCCGGGGCTGCGTCCCCGGTTTTAGGGCACCAGGGTAATGCAATTAAATCCAGGGAGGTAGTTGCGCTACCGAACTGGAGGAGATTAGCTCCAGGGGCTCTAGGCCAAATAAAATAGGTGTCATGTGAAAATAATAGATAAAATAATAAAGAAATTTTAAAATTGAAATTGTGTATGATGCCATAGGCCCAGGATCGATTCCCGTTTCGGCCACTTTTTCTTAATGACTTTTTTAGTTTTCTTATGACTTTTTTTTAGTTTTTTATAACTCCTTTATTTTTTTTAAAGTAGATCGACTCAAAAAGGGCTGGTAAATAATTGGCCGGTGAACTTGAAAAAGGCGAATTGGAACCAAAAAGGTGGATTAGATGCCGTGTTAGCGCCTGTTTAACCAATAAAGTCTATAATTATTAGTTACAGCATTATTCAGTTTAGTTAAGCAATGTAATGTTCCAATCCGTTACGTAACATAATATCTTGTTTGACATTTCCGACCGACATGCGCCTATTTCTGACGCCACCAACAAATCCCCATTCGAAATGCCCGCCAGGGTATCTCCGAAAGAAGCCGAATGCGTCCGAGGTTTCGGTGATATTTAATGTCGCCTCTTACTTTTGCTTGCGCACTCCATTGGATCACAACAAAATGGAAATAAATAGGGTGGAAATTTCATTCCGTATTTAATAAATTCGATTGCAAATCGCATATCTACCTCATCCGCTTCCGGGTGGATGAAACGGAAATAATATCGAACAAATTTCGTTCCCTTTATGAACAAATTTAATAATAAATTGGTTGTGTATAAGATAATTAATGAATGATTTATATTTTGGCTAATTGGACAAGTAGGGGGAAGCACCGGATATAGGTACCTATCTACAGGCAACATGAAGTTTTAAGGGTCTTTATCAAATACATGACTTGGGGACATTAATATATATTTCTTAATTTTATATTAAGAATGCGATATGCTAGATGCTACGTATGGTCTGATCTATTATACGGAAGGGAAGCATGGACTATGAAGGAAGTAATGTTGAATAAGCTAGAAGCTTTTGAGATGTGGATGTTGTACCGACAGTTGCTGAAAGTACCTTGGACCTACGGAGTGACCAATGAAGAAAGCCCCAGAAAAATGGGAAAAGAAAGTGAGTTACTAAAAGTAATAAAACAACGGAAAATCAGTTATTTTGGTAACATAATGAGAAACTCTAAATAACAATTACTTCAACTCATAATCGAGGGCAGGCATGGTATAGGAAGAAAACAGATGCCTTGGCTAGATGGACGGGGCTCACATCTATACCCTTTTGGACAGGGACAGATGAATACAGAAATGTGATCACCAACGCGTGGATGGGCAGCTCAAGAAGATAAATATCTGAAACATTGAGGGAAGGTGATGAAATACGAAGAGCCAACTTTTGTTTTGTAGTTGTGGAAAGGGTAAATACTGATACGGGATTTTAACGCAATGTTTCTTTTACCACTTTACAATAATAAATACAATTGTTTTAAACCATAATTATTGTGAAACTCACTTATTTTAATATCAAGGCTAAAAATTGTATAAAACCCTGGGGAGAGAAGTAAAATTCTACATACCAAAAAGGTAGACGTAGGGCTGGATTTAAAGCTGCGGCGGCGCTGGGGTCAGAAGCAGGTAAAGGCCCATAATTATTTATAGAATAAGATAAAATATAGTTTTTTGCAATTTTTGAATCGTTTTACCAGAAACAAAAAAAAAATAAAATGTTTTTCATCGAGCTACATATACAGTGGTATAATATCTGGAAATGGCTTAATAACATCACAATTTATTGGCCGATTTAAACCAAATTTGGTACAGTTGTGTAAGGATGTGTAAGAGGATCTGACGCACCGAATGACGATATTGGCGTTGTTACCAGCTGTTTAGTTTGTCTGAAATTCGAACGAATTTTATATTTTTAAATGTAACACCCTGTATATTTTTTTATTTATAGTTTTTACTTTAAATTTGTTACACTTTTGGTATAACATTCTTTGTTCCTAATATCAGTAGTTTTCGAAATAACGACGTGTTATCAATCAAATCAATATCAACAAATTGTGTTTTATATATTAATAAATAAAACACCAGTTCAGTTTTGATGTAAAGTCATAAAAGCTGTCATTTTTACATGCAAAAATGTCTTTAACTGAAAGTGAAAGAATTACAATTCTTATGAAGAGAGGATATGGCGATAGGGTCAGGTCTTACGAAGAGGTTAAAAATCTATTTAATGATGCATTTCCAAACCGAAATCCAATTTGTTTGCATTTTTGTTTGCAACTGTTCTAAAAACTGTCCGCCGGTTCGAAGAAACTGGAAATTGTAGAGATAGGCAACGATCAGGGCGCCCAGCAGTAGTAGATGAAGAGAAAAGTTTAGAAATTTTACAACATGTTGTTAAAACCCTTGTTTCTTCATTAAGAAAAATTTCTCAAGTAAGTGACGTCTGCTTCAAATCCGTCCATAATGTTTAAATAAAACATAAATATCACCCTATCAAAAAACATGTAGTTCAAGAGTTATCAGAAAATGATTATGAGCGAAGAATTGAATTTTGTGATACTATGATGTCAAGGTTTGACCAAAATATCCAGTTTTTCAAATTAATAGTATTTTTGGACGAAGCAACATTTATGTTAAATAGTAAAGTCAATAGACACAACTGTAGGTTTTGGGCAAATGAAAATCCCCACTGGATGAGAAAAGGTCATACACAACACCCTAGAAAATTGAATGTGTGGGCTGGGCTTCTGGGTAATCACAAGATCGGTCCATTTTTTATTGATGGAAATTTGACATCACAACTTTACCTTGAGCTCTTGGAAACGCAAATAGTGCCTACTATACGAAATGTGATGGGTCCACTCCAAATTATGCAAGTACATTCCTCTAACAGGACGGAGCTCCTCCCCATTTTGGTCGAAACCTGCGCGAATTTTTGAACACTTTTCCGAATAGGTGGATCGGTAGAGGGGGTACAATCGAGTGGCCACCTAGGTCCCCTGATTTATCACCTAACGACTACTTTTTATGGGGACACTTGAAGAACAGAGTTTATACCACAAAACCTCAAGATTTGGCCGATTTCAATTAATAACGCTAGAAATGATTTACAACACAATTGAAATTTTAAAAATTAGGCCAGGAATATAACGTTCTAGTGCTGGTATATGTCTCACTAATTAGTAACGGTTAACCGTAATGGAATGATGAGTTTTATGGCTTCAAAACACGCCAGAAAGATGTCAGTTTGTGGACGATCGCAGATTCATAATTTTCTTGAATTTTCCTGACTTTAAAATACTTTGTCTTTTTTAATTGCAAACTACTGCTGGATTATTTACTTGATACTGTCTGTATCTGTCTTTGTCGGAGAGAGAATTCGGAAAAATAGACTTTAAAGGTATTGCTTGGAATTTTTTGGTGCAAAAATAAGCTTTTCCTAAATCTGAGGCCCTGTTCCAAATTTTACCTATATCGTTTCAATGGAACGGTTCTAGCGTAGTGTTAAAAAACCACACACTGTATAATATGCCAAACTCTAGTTTTGGAGATTCTTTTGAGGACGTCGTAACTGTAATTTGTTACACATTAACGATATAATTAATATTAATTACAAAAAATTAATATTCTCGGTAGATATTATTAGATTAATTTAATGATGCCCACTGAATAATAAGACACACCTGCAGGCACAACTTAAGAAAATTACCTGATTATTTACGGTTAAGGGTTTAGTATGTCATTAACGTCCCCCCGCGTTAAAATTAGTACTGCTAATTAAACTGGTGTTAATGACGAAAACGATAACCTCCAGATTTAACGAGCTATATGTTTTGGCATACCAAGTAGCGTTTTATCTACATGTAATTGGAGAGAGGTAAAGTAAAATTGAGATTTTGATGGAAATTCACAGGTCACATAAAAAGGTAGAATTACCGAGTTGGCTCAAAAATGGCCACCCTAGGCATTGGAGTACAGTTTACTGCACAAAGTTTGTAAAAATAACCAAAAAAAATAATAAAAGTAAGTATATTTTATAGTTCTATATAGGACAACCAAACTGCTGCACATAATTATCGTTACAAGCGCATTATTTAGCCAAATTTGATACTTTGTGATTCCTGAAATACTGAACGCATTTCAAAAAGCAGGTCAAATATCGAAAGGCCTTTTCATCATCTTTTGAATCATTTGTAACAACTTCTTAGATTTCCACCGGGGGCTATAATACAGGGTAAAACAAAATGTCATGTATTTTGGAAAAAATTTGACTGGCTCCTCATTTTGTAGAAAGACCATGCTGCCATTTTTTGAATGTGAAATTTTGTAGACATTGACCACGCCTCGGGACGCTTTTGGGATTTTACGAATATCTACTATGGTTTTCGAAAAAAAAAATTACAATTTTAATTTTCTGTCTCTACACCAACTTGCCCTATTTTATAAAGTGCATTAATCAAGTTTATCTTTGCTAATTTCTATTCCTCTCCTCCTGAAATAAAAAACTCGCCCTGAAAACATGTACCGGGTGTTCCACCTAAGGAGGTAATCGGCTATATCTCAGAAAGTAATAACACTAGGACTTTGGGAAAAAATATATATCGATAAAAGCGGCCAAGAGCAATTGCTGGAAATTATTTTCAAGTTCGAAAAATGACCGCTAGAGGGCGCAAGAGAACTTTCAAAATAGAAATGCCGATTTTCACTTGATTTTTCTTGATAAAAATATGTTAAAAATATAAGCATTGTATTCTTCATAAAATTATGCAACTTTATGTTAGGAATCGTTTTTTTCTATTTTCAATAATAAAGTGGTGGGAGAAGGTCAAACTTTTTTCTTTCAAACGCTGATATCTCTGCTTTGGATAAACCGACTTTATTCAACTTGGCCTCGAAAAAAAGCCCTTCTTTTCCCCTACACGTAGATCTATTAACTATACCATATTGATTCTGATGGTGGCCACTAGATGGCGTTTTTCCGTAATTCCTCAATGAATAAGAATTTTCTCAAAAAAAGCAAATGTTATGATATGACTTTTTCATCATATTTTATTTTAGGCTTATAAAGGCTATTAAATAGTGGAATAAAAAATCCAGGTCCGTATTTAAAATAAAAAAGTTGATGATGGTCGCTCGAATCCGAAACGTCGGATTAAAAAACTAACCCCATCAGCTTGTAGAGGAGGAAAAGTTACTATAAGGAACTGAAAACCGCAACGTGATATCTTTTGTTTTATATACTTTTCTACGAATTATATGGACATCCGTCGCGTCCAGTTTCTTAAAAGTAAAAGAGTCTTTCCTCTTTCTTCTCTCCACTATAGGTTTATTTACAACAAATCACACTGTGCTCACTGGCCTGCGGGTCAAAGCTGCTGCTTCCTTCACTGCACCAAATTTTGAAAAACCACGTTCAAGAAGGGTGGTGTAAACGTCGAAGATTACTTTTTTTTGTGTCAACTGATAAAATATCACGCTTTACTTGGTTTTTATCACGACCCGTAGATCCACTTGGCGTACTGGTTTCTTCCCACGGACGAAACATTCTTAGATATCACGTTTAATTGGCAACAAATAACTTCTTTCCTAAACCAATACGAACATCTAACTGAATTTTAAAACCAAAAATCAGTATATTTAAATAACTAATATAAACCTATTCTATTTTATCATAATTATTTTAAGAGGATTACTGAGAAAATATAATAATATAATAGTCTTTAAATAGATCCGTACCTGGAGTCCCCAGATGAGGTGGCCGAATTTTACACCTCACACAATAGGTTATTATGACGGTAAGGGATTAGCATTTATAATGAGTTTGTAAGATAGATAGACGTAGCATACTCGAAGTTATATTTATGTCGTTGTACGGAATCTGGAAATTGTTCGATGGTCAGTGTTCGAAAGTTATAGGTACTGCTTTTCTATTTTCTTTAGAAATATTTCTCTAATGTGAACACTGAAACTTAATTTTAGCGTCCCCTGTAAAATTTGCTTTCTGGTACATTGAATGTAATTATTTCGTTCCTAACCATATACCTAATTTATAAATAATACATAACTTTTACTGGTGTATTAAACCAAGAAAATAAACACGTATGTAGCTTTTAAGTTAACTTGACATATCAACATTTTCTATCAGTTCCACTACATTTTGCAATTATATGCGACTGGCTGCCAGCGCGGCCTTTATATACATGTAAAGTGATAATGAGTTAAAAATATGATGGATTATTTTTGTAACTTCTAGTTTTACAGTTGGCATTAATTAGAGTAGAGGTATAATGGAGCTAATTATATTTAATCAATGCCACACGCAGAAAGAAAGATTTATATAGAGCAATTAAACATAATATTATATAAATACCGGATGATATCTTTAACCTAAAACTTTCAAATATCTCGAGTAATAAGCACTCTATGAAAAAAATGTCCATAATCGAAAGTTAATTATTCTGCGAAGCAAATGCATTAGTGCTAAAATGAATCCCTTCCCCTCTCCTTGAAAATTTAAATAGGATTGCTTAATGCGAGAGAGTAAAACATAATTATTGAACTATAAAACCCAGTGGTCTTCGCCGTATTCCATAGGTGTAGTCCAATTCTTATTATTATTTTTGTTATGAAAAAATTCAAAACAGAAAATCACTTTTAATAGAGAAAGACGAAATCATCTGCTGGCGACGCAGATATTTTACATTGATAAATGACAGTTTCGAAGGGAAAACAGGAATATCTACTATATGAACGAAACTTGGTTAAATGAAGGATATATACCGTTGGTAAAATATGGCAGGATAAAGATATAAAAAGCGCAAGGCAAGTCAAAAAAGTTTATTAATTTTGCAAATTGTGAATAACTGGGTATGTAATAGTTTTCTGTTTCCTTCGGGGTGCTTGATTACGTGAGTCTCCGCCTTATCATCTTTCAATATTTTAAAAAACAACACACTTAAAATAAGTTCGTGTACAGAGTTATCCCTTACCCTTCCGTCAGACCCAATCCTTGGACGCGTTTCGCCGTCTACGGCTCATCGGCAAGGCCCCGGGTCTGACGAAAAGGTAAGGGACCTCAAAGTGTTTTTGACACAGAAATGCAATTAAACAGACAAGAGTTGCAGCACGTGGCTACGAAAAGAAAAAAAAAATAAACAAAGACCGATTTACGCCTCTAATAATTTTTTAAATCTTGAATATAAAAATCATGCTTGTAGACTCGCTCGTAGATCTACTTTTATCTGAATTTTCATTATTTCTTTGACACAAATCACAAATTTGTATTTAAGAAAATAAATGCTTTTTGGTTTAAAAATATTTTCAAAGCCAAGGATTGTCAGACTGTTGAATATCTAAGTCTAATAAAATATGACCATACAATATCGGGGCGGTAGTAGGGGTGTCAGTCCCGAAGCTTTGTTCCAATCCCAGGAATTTCGGGATACGCATTATGCGTATATAATCCCGGGACTAATATCAAAAATTAACATGAAAAGTTAATGAATAGTTGTTGGCCGCTGCCTTTATTTGCTTTGGCCAAACATAAATTGTTTACAGTATTTCCATAGGTTGCATGGTTCAAAATATGTCAGTTCAAATAAAAGGCTTTTTCTCACACAAAATATATTTATTTACTTCTATTATATCGGTTACTCACCGCCACATTTGGTCTGCATAGCAGGAGCAGCAAATACGGTTTTACTGTTACATTTTAGTATGGTAAGTACTTACATCAATAAATCAACTACACATTTTACATCACCAATAACAAACAATAATATCGTGGCACAATACTACTTCTTAAACCTTCGAGAATTTATCGCATAAATTCCACGAATTTCCAACTGCTTGTTACAAAAGCTTAACTGGATTCGAGTCGGGATACAATAATTACATTATTATATCTTCGGGATGACCCGGATGACTCCCCGAATTGACCGACCTATTTTATGGCTTGGATACCGTAAGTATATCTAGTTGCCTAACACTAAACTCTTCTTTTGTCACGTACGCTTATACACTTCGACAAATGAGCGGCCGCTCATCTGTTGATGCCCATAAGATGCCGCCTTCTACGAAGCTCGATCCCATCTTGATTTTTCGCTCTTTTGCTTGCTTTATTTCGGCGAATATTCTAGGAAATTGTTCTTGGCATTTGGAAATACGTTTTAGAATTTAACTGAAGTTAACTGACTTTTGTTTTTGCTTGTTTCCATATGAATTTGTATTTTCGATGCACTGAAGATAAATTAAAAGATTTTAGACGGCGACGTTGCCGTACTATCTTTACTTTAAATTGATATTTGTTTTGTTATTAAATTATGCAACTAGATAACCTTTCCCCAACAATAGTTTATTTGTGTTGACTAAATAAACCAAATACCTACTACCAAAATAATTTCTTTACTTTTTTTAAAGATTTCTAAAAAGAAACATTAAAAAATCAGTGCATCCAGTGTGTCGCTTCCTGAGCTTCAACTCTAATAATTGCAGCAATGTAGCAATCTTAAAATTGCCACTACCGACTTTGTGGAGAATGTTAGATTTACCTTTGATTCTTACAGTCAAATTTCCACAGAGTGCATCCTTTATAGTTACTTTGTTTAAAATTTGTTTATTAAATTGTGTCATCTTTTGCCACATGGGCTTATAAAACCAAGTTAAAGATCATAGGCATCGTAACTATAGATCCGACACCCCATTCATAAATGCTATAAAATTGTGATGCCAAAATCGTTTGTGGGCGAGACGCTGTGAGGAGCTAGGTGGGGCCGAGAGTGGGGATTACGCTGACTTTACATATGCATGCGACAAAACCCAGGAAAACAACATCCGCTATGGCCACGGAAATGATGAAATCTGGGCGGATCCGTTATTGCTGCGTTGCCATACTACAGATTTTTTACAAGGTTTTAGGCAATGTTATATATTTCCTACATCATGTTGATCTAGTTAATCATAGAAGTTAATACTTTTAACTACTAACTACGTTTTCTGTGGCGTAAGTCTGGCAAACCAAGTGGAGGGGAGCAGCTTGTATGTTGATTTACTTTAAACTGGAATACAATGATGACATCACGTTTATTTGTTATTGTTCGGTCTAATAGTTACGATGTCTATGTTAAGGACCATGTAGAGCGTAGAGGAATCACTGGCTAGTATATAAAGTCATCTAAACATTTTTCGAAAATAATTTAACATTTATCTATAATTCGTCACAGTTTTTTTATCATTTTCATTTAATCATTTAATAATTTAGTTCAAATCAATTTAAGTAAGTACCCTTTTCAAAATGTAGTAATTTCAGATTTAAATCAACATTGAAGATATAAAGGTTCTAGAATCTTCCCCGAGGTTATACTCAATTATTTTAGCTAAAATCCTTGCGTCAAGAATAGCTTAGTTTTTTTTGAAATCCGGTAAACTTCAAGTTTAAACATTAAATAACTCAACTTTAAATATTTTCAATTACCTCAGCATAAACCCTTTTTAATAAAAACCTTATTGTTTGTGTGGGAAAATTTTGGTTTTATTTATTGTATAGATTTTAAATGGGCACTGACATTCGGTATTTTTTTCCTGGTTTGGACTTCTATTGGACCAGGTGGCGCCCAAGGCAAGCCAACGACGGTGGGAAGGTGTACGTATGTAACGGACCACGACCTAGTGCCTCCACAATAAGAGCTACGGTACGCACTGAGTGATAATTTATGGTCCATGACAAAAGGTTGCCAGTCATAGCAAGATGAATATCTTCGTAGTCAATATTTTCAGAATTTCTCTGTGTGGAACTACTTCCATTCACTAACCTAGTTTAGAATTTTTCGAATTCAGATTTGATTTCGCAGATATTTGGAACACTAATGATTCACTTCATTCAGTATGTGCGCAACTGGGGTTGGAAAATTATTTATATAATTTAACCCGGGAATTGTAAATCCGTCGTTGATTCTGTTCAAATCTAGTAACTAACCTGTTTATTAAAATTTGCTTGCAAAGATTTTATGGATTTTAAATAATTGGTTCCGCTGCTAATGTGTTTTAAAATTTTGAATTTTCTTCCAAGTAGGTAAGCACGATATTATTGCCGAAAATAAATCACTTACCCATAACACCTAACTGTTGAGGAGTCAGTTGCCCATTATCACCACCACCTCCATCCGCTGCAGCTATAGTAACTGACCCACTGGCTAAGCTACCAGAGATGACTGAAGCTTTCTCACTACCACTAATTATAGTGGAACCTTGTCGTCCATAGCGTTCACCATAAATATTACTGTACGCTGCACTTCTTCTACCACTACTGGCTATACTTCCTATATCTAAAAAAAAATGTTTTCTATAGAAGTAGACCTGATCCGAAAGTGGAGTGAATATACTGGGTGTAAAGGAAATTATTGTACAGATTATGTTAAAAATAAAAAATCGATTTCTTCGGAAATTGAAGAAAAAAATGTTAATGTCAGTGCCTAAAGAAGTATAAAAGGTGCCAATTTAACAAATTCGATCCTATACTTTTCCGATGTCACTCCCATACGTTCATTTATAGACGTCATTTCGTTTCTTTGTAAAATTTTGAAAGCCAATGGAAACTTGTTCTATAGGTCGCTAAAAAGGTCATTTTGAATTTTGAGAAGAATCAATTAATTGTTCAATAAAGAATACAGGTTGTCATTTCAAAATAAGAACTTGGCGTAACTTCCGGTAAAACCGAAAGTGATGTTTATTTGGCTTTTAGGTTAAATTTCAGGTTCCTCTTAAACAAACCAAATTGTATTAAAATATCTTTTAACATAACGTTATGGTGCCCTAAAAACTGTTTTCTCGTTTTGCGCTTTAATGCAAAACCGCATAGTGTCAAAGATAGTAAAAAATAACTTTAACCCTACTTGTAAATTCGGTATCGCGTATATGTACAGTGTCCAATTTTTTGCACTTTTACAGGGTATCTCCGTAATTGTTAGTGCTATCAAAAAAGTAATATAGGTGTCATGTGCTCTTTTTGGGTCAAACTTAAAATGGTAAAATCAAAATTCGAAAATTTTCGCTCGCTTAAGAGATACGGGGGAGCATAAAAAAATTGACAATTTCAAAATTACTCTATATTTTCTTAGTTAAAAGAGATACAGAAAAATGTTTTTTACAGAAGTTTCTTTATAATGATTGTTGAATAATATGCCGTTTTCAGAATAAGTATACGGGGTCAGGTAAAAAAGTTATCGGACCTAACCTCATTTTTTTAAAAGGAACACCCTGTATATTCTAATCTAAAAAGGTAGCATTTAAATTCTCTTTGCTATGCTATCTTTTTAGATTAAAATATACAGGGTGTTCCATTTAAAAAAAATGAGGTTAGGTCCGATAACTTTTTTACCTGACCCCGTATACTTATTCTGAAAAGGACAGATTACTCAACAATCATTATAACGAAACTTTTGTATAAAACATTTTTCTGTACTCTTTTAACTAAGAAAATTTTAAAATTGTCAATTTCTTGATTTTCCCCCGTATTTCTTAAGCGAGCGAAAATTTTCTAATTTTGATTTTACCATTTTAAGTTTGACCCAAAAAGAGCACGTGACACCTATATTACTTTCTTGATAGCACTAACAATTACGGAGATACCCTATAAAAGTGTAGAAAATGGAATGGTATGTCATAGCAATATGCAGAGTTTGTGTGGTCTGATCTAATTTTTAACTCAGGTCGCCTTATGGTATCGCATCGCATGTACAGTAAAGTGACATTTAAAGTTATTACTATACTGATTGCGCCTAACACTAGGAAAAACTGCTGCTTTCGGAACTAAAAATTGTATCAAAAGTAGCTATTTTCGGGACAGATGTAGAAAAATAAAATAGCTATTACCACAGAAAATATACGCGACAAAATTCTCAAGACGTGGCAACAAATTGCCCCCCGAAAAAGATCTCGGCTGGTGGCAGAGGAGTTTTAACCAACGACTAGTCGATGGTTTTAACGATGGTTTTAACACGATTTCAGCGGCTTTGGCGCGACGGTTACCCACGAGAGGGCGTTAAATTGAGTCCATGGTCCACGTTCTTATGAAATAAACGTATGTTCCTTTAAATGGAATACCCTGTATTTTATGATTTTAAATTATAGCTGCCATTACCCTGATCATGGAGGGTCAAATGTTAAAAGCTTTTACAGAAAGTTAACTTGTTTGTCAAAACCGTCCTATCTTTCATGACATTTCTGGAAGTCCCAAAAACAAATTGATAAAATACATGCATATGAAAGATTGCTTTGAACGTTGTAGTCTATGAGCAAACTAGTTTTGTTTCGAAATCTTTTATTTTATACAGGGTGTTGAAGAAAATACAAATCATAACTTTTCATAATCTTTTTAAATAAAAATTACTTTTATTATTTTGAAAGAACCACCGTTAAATAAGCTTTCATTGGATATACCACACATCTTGTTCAAAAAACTGATTTCGTTATATTAAATCTATTTTGGCATTTTTCATCCATAAAATATTTTTTTAAAGAGCAATAATTCCTTTTTTTGTGGTAGTGGCAGGGTTTACCTACAATTAAAAGTCGTTAAAGAAGCACTCCACATCCTGTGATTTACCAGTTTTCATCCTAATCCCATGAATACCCCTCGATATACCCTCAACATAATTAACTGGCTGAAAAGTTCCAAGTCCAATATTAATGAATAAAATGTCAACAAAATCCCAGTTGTTTAGAATGGAAGTTTAGAATTGAATGATAATGGTTAGTAAAATTATTGTTTTAAGGTCAAAATGAGTGTTTTTATAACATACCTTTAATACTTAATAATCTATGCAAAAATTTAGTTTAATATATAAAACTGTTTTTGACATTTTTGCAAAAAATTGAAATGAAAAATTGGTCTAGAAATAATCCATTAAAAATAAGTAAGTACAAGCCAGTAAATAACACCCTGTATATACTGTGGTATCTTGTGTACTTTCTTCCAGATGGTGTGCAGTGTGCAGCAAAATGTTTAAATCTATTTACATAGGATCATGGGTAGGCAACACACATATCACACAGATAAATTAGGAGGTATAATAATGTAAACAAATACAAATTATAGCTGGACCTGAAGGCAGGCGAATTTTAAAAAATTTCTCTCCACTTTCTGCAGTTTTATAACTATTTATAGTATGTAGGTACTGGTACCCAGTATAGATATAAAACTGCTATTATATAATGTGATTTATGTTCTGTCTCTAGCTAAAGTAGTATTATTAGCAATTAAAAACAAATGATGTATTAAATATTTTGTTATAAAAATGTAGTATATATTTTACCATTAGGACTTCTTATTCCGGAGGTTCTCGAGCGTTTACCACTAAAATTGTTTCGTTTAAGCTTTGCAGGGTCAATAACATGTTTTTTTCTTCTTAAATATCTTGCCAGAATACCAACAACTATTACACTAGCTCCTGCAGACACCAGAACTATCTGTAATTAAAGAATTTTGATTAATATTATGAATGTATCGAAACACTTTTAAATGCTGAAATATACCTTTTGCGTTGTTGACAGTGCAATTTTAGATGGTAACACTTGTCGGAGATTTTGTAAATGTTCACTCACAGGTGCTAAATGGGGTAACAAGGACATAATTAAAGGGTTTTAGATTTCTGGTAAAGTTTATAGGTTATAAACACAAATGCACTCTTTTACACGAAACAACACAATATAGAATTGAATTTTTTTGATTCTTTTATAGCATTTTTACTGCAAACGATAAATATTTTTATTAAACATTTTATAAAGTTTAAAAGTTCGCGCAAAAGTTCTTTAAAACCGACGCAAAATCAAAACTCCCGGTACAAACGAAGGACGATGGCAAACTAGAAAACTTCTTGACCAACAGAGCATGATCAAACGAGATTAAAAAAGAATATCGAAACCACTTTCTTTTCCATTTGTAAACGAAAACCGTAAGAAGTTAAGAACAAACCAGCTGGCAATGTATAGCATAGCAACAAGGATCCCTGGTGTAGTGTGGATTCTGCCAAAACCGCTAAGAAAAGAAGAATAATTTTTGGCAGCTGTTCAGAAAATGACATTCCAAAAAAACATCAACAAAACTCCAAAAATCCTATAAATTTCATGTATTTAGTCATTCTCAGTCAGAAAGTTGTTATACTTTGATAAATCTTATTAATTAAAATGGAAACCGAGAGCATGGAACCCAGGGAAGAATTATCAATTGAAGATTTACCAGAAGAAGTGTTGGAATTTATTTTGTCTTTAATCTCACCCTACAAGGACCTACATGACTGTATGCTGGTCTCAAAAAAATGGAGAAGATGTGTTTTAAGTAAGTATTGTGTTTTGTCTCTTCAAACTGTTGAAATATTTCTATAATTATATTTTTTAACCATAAAAATATCTACCTTCATTTTGACTAATATCTCGACTAATATAGACCTACATTTAATTAATAGTCAGATTCCCACTCAGTAATTCTTGTTTTTTAGATGTCGTAAAAACCAAGCAAAGGAATTTTCAAAAAGCAATAAATGAGTTTGATGTGAATTGGGAGCGTGTGACACCAATAGCAATGGCTCCAACAATCACTAAGCGCTATTCTCACACAGCAGTTGTACATGACAATTCAATGTATGTTTTTGGAGGGTGCACGAGTGCCATGACAACATTCAATGACCTATGGAGATTAGACTTGTCCAAGAGAAAGTGGATAAGACCACTTGCAATGGGGACTTATCCATCACCTAAAGCTTGCAGCTCTTTGATTCATTATAGAGATTTCTTAGGTAGGTATTACATAACTTGCATTAACACAGAGCAGGCTAATTTAAATAGGTTCGTTGTTAGCCAGGAAGTAAAAGTATCAAAACCAGAACACTACTTAATTTTTTAGAAGATGCTTTTGTTGGTAATGTTAATATGGGAATAAATTATATAATGTAGGTACTACCCTACTATGAATATTATAGGTACGTACTCATAGGTCTCAAAAGTAGGTCATATTATATTTTTTGGCTCCTGATTAACAGGACATTTCTTTAAAGGTAAAAGTACCAATAAATTTTTTCTAAATATATCAAGGTACAATGAACTGAAACACATTGAAAAAAAATTTCATCATAAAAAACATTTCTGACTCACAGGTGGTATGTGGGCAACAACCCAATTTTTCTTAATTTACAACTGGTACAGATATATAGTTATTTATGGGGCAAATTATTTCTTCCAGCAATTTTATAACACCGTCGTAGTTTATGGCTGACATTTAATAAACTTACAACAAAAAATGCCTCATTTAAAAGTCAATAAAGTAAAGTCAAACAAGCTTGATGCCCCCTATAAGCAAAGGCACAT
Source organism: Polydrusus tereticollis (assembly GCA_963920685.1). Taxonomy (NCBI): domain Eukaryota; kingdom Metazoa; phylum Arthropoda; class Insecta; order Coleoptera; family Curculionidae; genus Polydrusus; species Polydrusus tereticollis. The sequence goes on along the minus strand of OY987327.1, from coordinate 182,807,522 downwards.
GGGTTAAAACTTCTACTTCCAAACATGTTCTCATTCTTCTTTTTACTCAATCAAAAACATTGATGAGCACTTGGGGGAGTTGTTAATCATGAAGTTTATTTATAATTCTAAGGTGTTCTAAATTTTGACAAGGGTTTTTGAAAACCGAATTTTTAATGTAGCCATAAAAAGAAGTTGCAGGCCCTAAGATATCGCAGGACATTTACATTTTATTGGCGGCGTTAGAGCCATTTTACAGAAAACAAAATGGCGTCTACTAAGCAAACATATGCAAGTAACAAACGAAAAGTTGTGATAAAATCTGTTAATATTGGGCCATTTTATAATTTTTTAAGCACTGGCATTTATATTTTTTTTACGCACAAAACAGACGCCAATGGACATAGGATAGCAGTGGGTGAAATAGCTATGCTGATGATAATATGAATAGTAAGTCTGTTGAATAATCATCACTTGTAGCCATGTTGCCAAGAGCTCAAGTTTGATTTTGTAATGTTTTAAGAATTCCGTTGAACGCTTATAAACTGCTTTCTTAATGCTTTTTTAAAAATGCTAGCTGCCGAAATGGGGCGATAATTGAACACTATGCCGTTTTTAAAAACTGGATACCATTAAATTTCTTTAATTGCATAGGAAAATATCCCATTTCCAAAGACATTCTTATGAACATAAAACATCAAAATAAATAAGAGCTTATGAAAAAATAAAAATAAAAGCTACATACAATTCTCACAAAAACATATCACACAAGTAGAATCAATCAAATATTATAATAGATACAATACCAAAATCAATATGAAAATCAATTATTACAATACAATTAAATTCAGAGTAAAAGTGGCAAGACCTTAGGCCTTAGAACTATCTTAAGGCAAAAATAAATATATCAATAAATGAAACAAAGAAAGAAATAAACAAAGTGGACGCCATAAACAAATAAATATAATCAGCTAAGAACCGCAAAAGTAAAAATGACCACCGAATATTTCAATTCATTAAAGCACAAAGCAAGCAAAGTAAGTTAAGTTTACACAGCCTCTTAGTGTTATTTATTTAGTTCGTCCTTTCCCTAAATCAGACTTCTAGCAGTACATATTAAATATTAAATATCGCAGCTGATACAGTCTTTCAACCCAAGTTTAAATTATTTTCTAGTTAAATTTGCAACATTCGCTGGAAGGTAATCAAATATTTTTATGATTGCATATTGGACATTCTTTTGAATATAAGAAAAATTTAGTTTTTACGGTAACTAGGTAATTGTTTTGTCTAGCATCATGAGTAAACACAGACAAAACGCAAATATAAACTTTAATAGATCGAATCAACCTAATATCCTTGATTTTGAATACAAAAACAAAACTATAACAGCAAGCAACACTGCCTCTTTCTTGGGCATTACAATTGATTTGAGGCTAGTTTGGAAGAAACATACTGAACTGCTATGTTCTTCTCTACCTAGGTATAGTTCTTTTCACAAAAAATGGTTCTGATTAAATGACTGCGACAAAATGGGTGCCAAGTGCGGTCGTAAATACCCGTAAATTCGCAGTATTCATTTTCGGGGCTGGATTATATAATGATCTCCAGGTAAAGCTAAATTAAAATAAGATAATTTAAAATGTTTTCTTTATACTTTACATATTTATTGTCTACACAATGAGATCGACCCCTTAGTTTTATTGCAGTTAAAAGGTCAATGTTATTGTGAAAGAACTTTACAGCTATGCTTTAAGAGTACTGTCCACTTGTGTCAACGAAAGTGTGGCCTTGATGGCATTTCATGATTTCATGCCTTTGTACAATCAAGGATTTATCTTTCCGGGAAGAATATCCAATTTAGATAGGGTACTGATACTTCAGAAACGATGCATAAGAATAATATGTGCCATGAAGCAGAGAGAGAGAGAGAGTTGTAAGGAAGTTTTTATAAATAAAAAACTATTAACATATGTTGGTCTGTATATCTTGGAATCTATGTTATTTTTAAAAAATAATTCAATTTTTTTCGCAGAAAGTTTAATAAATTAAGATTATAACACTAGAAATAAAAATTAAACTATTTTAGATAGTAGATAAAAACAATATCCTGAAGTTTGGTTCTTGTAATAATATCTCTATTCTTAATATTATACAAAATGTGATAAATATAATGCTGGCCAAAATTTATGATGGCACTCAATTAATTGGCCCATTAGTTAGCTTTGTGCATTTTTTAGAAATTAAGTAGGAACACATCTTGAGTTTATTACAGGTTAAAATATAATTCAAATTGGCAACCACCAAACATTTTTCAAAATGATTTTAATCACCCTTTGTTTAGATTTGTTTAAATACTTGCAGTCTTGTAATTAGTGTGTGCATTGTATATAAATTCCTATAAAATAGCCAGTTAACATTTTTCGACAAAATAACTAACCTTCAGACGTCGCGAGGTGTTATATAAATCGTGAATATTTCGAAAGCACTTTGATTTCCTTCTTTTTGAAATTAATAGCAGTTTTTGCGTTGCTCAGATGGGATTCTATTTTTAAGTGCTCTCAGCTCCCACAATTTCCTGTTGTAAATAAATGTTACTGACCTTCATTGTTAAATTGATGATTCAAAAAAATTCTAAATTTGTTTTGATCGAATGCGTTTTTGTGACGAAAAAAATATACTTCTACGTATTTTCTCACGTGTTTTTCTAGATAGTGACGTGGACATTCTTCTTTGCGTTTGGTGCACAAATATAGAACATTTTGAAAATAAAATACAGGGTAATTTGTGATGTTTTTTCTAAATATTTTTTGTTTCGAAAATGCTTACGTTTAGCGTTATTTTAAAGTTTTTTCATTTTAAATTTAAACAAATAAAAATCGATTAAGAATGTTATGCTATTATGCTAAACTGATGAATATTAAAATAAGTAGACAAATACAAATTTATTTCTGTTGTTTGCAGAATTAACAAAGTAAGAATATAGAGAAAGGAAAATAAGAATTATAGAAATTGCTGAAATTAACCACCGCCATGTTCTAAGCATAAATTCCCATGTCTCCTCATATTTTCGAACGCGTTGACCAGCATCTCTAAAAAAATGCTACCACATCTTGGATGTAACTGTTTTAAATTTTCAACTGGTGTTTTAAAAATATTGTTCTTCAAAAGAGGAAAAATGAAGTAATTCATAACCGTCAAACAAGGTGATGGAAATTCAAATAGACGCTGTTGCCATTCTGCGATTATTGTGTCTGTTATAGCTGCCATCCAATCACGGAAAATTATTGGATTGAAGTGCGTGCCGAAATTGTGAAAATTTATTATCAAAAGTCGTCCCTGTTTGTGGTTTAAAAATTATCTTCAGCGATAAAGATGTTTTCAGCAGTTTTCTTCTTAACGGCCTTGAAAACAAGCCAAGTTGTCGGAACTGAGACGCCAATTCACAACAGTTCTAAACTAATGGTTTGGTGTGTATTTTGGTCGGACGGCATCATCAGGCTATAGATCTCCCCAGACGCAAGAGGAAGAACGGTGGTATGTCCAGAGATATCAAGAGATGATAATTTTTTTTGCCGAGCTTGCGCAATACGTCTCGAATACAAAGTAACGTACTAGACAGGAACAGAAGTTTTTAGCAGAGTTGTAAATTGATTTTAAAGTCATCGATTTGATCTGTCAATTTTAATTTGTGCGTTGAAATTCAATTTAATTATAAAAGCTGTTCTTTTTAGAATTATTTTTATCTTACTTTCGTCTTATTTGTTAATATTTATTCATTTTAAACGCTAGCCGTAAAACTTTTGATGTTTATAGAAAAACTTTGTTTTAACTTTTTGAATCTCGTATTTTTGATTAGATTCATATGGCTTTAGTGACGTGCAAGTAATGACACATTGGCAAACATCCACCATTCCAGTGGAGTTATTGAGGGAAAAGTTTCCAGATGTGACATTAATTTAACCAGTGGCGGCTCGTGGCTTGGCAGCCAAGGTCAGCAAGAGTGCCGAAGACGCAAAAACAGCGGCGCAGGCAAAAACTTTTTGGGAGACCACGCCCAGAATTCGTTTTTGTCTACTATTCTGCCTGGATCCGCGCTTGGTTCGGTATATTATTTTTATTTCTTTATATAACATTCAACACAGACTTTTAAAAAATATATAATTACCTACTCACTAACTAGAAATTAACTATTTGAAATTTTTGACAGTCGCTCCTGGTTAATTGTATTACGGGAATAAGTTTCAACGCGCTTCAGACACGAGAATCGTCGCTGATTTGACACGCCTACGGATTTTTGTTTTTGATTTGAAAATAAAATGTTTGACCAACAAAACAGGTTAATTTTGGTTTCACCACAGATCTAAATAGCTACATTGATCTGTGGTTTCACTCGCCGTAATGATTGGCATTATTTTGATACCATTTTTCTGAAAATAACCTATTACTCTCCCGTGTTCATTAAATTTAACATTTTAGTGGTCGGGCAACCGTTGTTTTTTTAATTTAATTTGTTCATTCAATTAAAGAAATCCACATTTTACACTTAAAATACATTGAATAACATCACTTTCACACTCAATTTCAATTTGGTTTTCCATGTCATTGTGTGCGTTACCCTCAAATTTTCGGAATGTTCAAACAGGATATTTTATTTAAATTTTGAAACATTTACTTAAGGGGGACAAAACCAAGCCTATATGTCGCAAATGGTGTAAATCGACCTATTGGACTGTAAATAGGTTTCTGTCGATTTGTTGAGCCATTAGACACTTACTTAAAAAAAACACACTGAAAGTTTTGTTTTTCAATAGGTAACACTTACTCTCACTTATTTTACACTAATTTAGTCCTTTTCTTTCCAGAATAATCACAAAAACTTCAAAAACAACAACAGAACTTTAATTAGCGGCAGGTACAAAGTTGCCAACCCTGGGTTTTAACTTCAATACATGGTGTATGTTTGGTTGCCTATCTTCAAGCCTGAAATTCTAAGTATTCGTTACCAGCCCGGGTTACTTGAAAAGTAAAACAATCTATTTTATGGCGGCTGTAGTTTGCGAGTACTCGGTTGGTAACATTGAAAGATATTGCGTATTCACGTTTACACAAAATTTAATTCCGTATTTAAATTTGATAATAACTGATTTAAAGGTGTTTACTAGAGGTGTGTAGTTCGCGAATGAACTAGTTCAAAAGATCGAATCTGATAACTGAACTAAAATATTCAATCAGTAATTCTTTAAAGATTAAATCAACGCGAACTAAAGCCTTGCACTATACGCAAAGCGCGAACGAGAGCGAGACGACCGTGAAGCAGATCCTGAACTACCCGGAGCCTGGAGACCGATCGGCTGTCAGACAGGTGGACTGCTGCCTCACGTACAACTCGGTCAAGATAGCGGGAGATGAGACAATAACAGATATGTACCGCTCCTTCCATGCTTCATGGCTAGAGACAAAATTTGTCATATTTATTGAGACTTTCATAGAGTAAAGAACGGTATAGTTGCACTGTACTATCCTCGAAGCACGACGCTTCTCTTTTATTTATTTACTAGGTTTTATTGTTATTTATAATATCACTTTGAAATATTTCCCTTATATATTTCTTTTGCTTCACTGTGCGTATGTGAGTATAAATCAGTGAACTAAATAAACTAAACGGACTAATTTTCTGTACTATTCACTTTATTAAACGAGATCGAAAGATCAAAATCGGCAAACTAAACTAAACTTCCCAGTACTAGCGTTAACACATGCATTTTAATAAAATTCGTATTTCGTTAATGCGATTTAGAGCGTCGTGCAAACTTGGTATATATCACAATATTTATGGGAATAAGTTTTAAAGTACAATGTGGTGTATTGAACGTCGTAGGTTACAATCTTGACATTTGCCTTTATCAAAGAGTTAACTGTCTTGTGACCAGTATACGGGTCAATTATTTTGGTTTTTATGTATTGAAATGGTTTACCCTCAAACCGTGACAAACTACAGCATTTTATTTGTCTCTTTCAGTACTTTTCGGCGGATGGACTTATCCACCCTCCTACCCACTCTACCAGAGCTGGCACTTATTTAACGAATTACATGTGTACGACATACCTGCCAACCGATGGACGTGCATAAGTACCATCAACACTCCACCGCCGGTTGCTGGGCATTCCGTTTCAGTGTTGGGCGAATGGATGATCATTTTCGGAGGTTTACAAAAGCCGAGCAGCGCGGTACATTGCGAGAAGTCCAATGATATATGGAAGTTGAATTTGGAGACTTGGACGTGGTATAAGCAGGAAGTTCAAGGTAAACAGTCAATTTTAGTGTCTCGTTAGGGTACGTTTAGACGCTCATGCAAACTAATCTGTGGATGCAGATTAACGCAGTCGTTGTATTCTGTTTACACGTTCAGTCTACCTAGCACAGTTTGCATATGACGTCAATAATAGTGCTGGTTTTAGACATAACTACACAGTAATTGACATACATAAACATACTGATGAGGAATTACTTTTGCTACCGCTGTGGTTTGTGTTAAGTTATTTGGCAGAATGGATTTTATTTGAGTCAAACTTTTTGGCTTGCGCAAGCGTCATGCTTACGTGTACATGTAACGATTTACTTGTGCACAAGTTGCATGTATGTTTTTCATGGGAGTCAAAAAGTATCATTACCCTATAGAAATTGCAATGAATGGGACAAAATTATTATATAACACAAAAGATGGTGGCAATATCCCAATTTCTTTAAAAAGTGGGATCTTGTATGCTTAATGTAAAAACATTTTGATAAGACGAATTAACTTTGTATTTATTTTAGTAATTTTTATAAGAGTTTTATACAGGGTGGCCATTTGAAAACAAAACAAAGCCAATTTTGGGCACCCCAGGTACTTAAAAAAAAACCGCTCGGACCCATCGATTTTTGATTATAGGGGAAAACATTTTTTTTTGGCATTTTCGCCCTCTGAAAGTCGAACCACTAGCGGGGGCGACAACTACCCCCAAAATTTTAATTGGAATGGGGTCAAGTGATACTTTGTTTTAAAGGTATTTTTATGTAGAGTATAATCCCAGAGTTTAACATTGCTACCTAGCCTGTACAGTGGCTCACCAAAAGTACAAGAACAGGTTGTTTTTACCTTTTTTATTACATATTATTTGTTATACTCTACATAAAAATACCTTTAAAACAAAGTATCACTCCAATCCATTTAAAATCTTAGGGGTAGTTGTCGCCCCCGTTAGGGGTTTGACTTTCAAGGGGGCGAAAATGCCAAAATAATGTTGGGGTGCCCAAAATTGGCTTTATGTCGTTTTCAAATGGTCACCCTGTATAATAGTCATTATTATTACTTAATATTATTATTATTATTATATAGAAATTTGATATTTGATAACATTTTTTTTATCACTAATGAATGTGTATTAATGTAAAAGCAGTAACAAAAAAAGGAATCGTCAAAAGAAGTACCCCCAAACGGTCGCTGAACAAATTTACCACTGCGACAATCGAATTCTATAAATTAAATGCCAGTTTCAGATGGCACTTGTAGATTTTCTTGGAGATACCTTGTATTTCTGGGTTCTTGTGCCATATAGGTCAGCTCGAATTTCGTAACTCTTTTGGATTTTTTGAAAAGCTTACCTCAAATCTGATTAAAGCCAAGAAATCCTTGAATGAAGCATTTTTTTACAAAAAAAAATAATTTTATATAGGTTGTATAGAATAGAATAGAATAGAATAGAAAAAAGCTTTATTGTGCAAAGAATACAAGACTCTTGTTGACAAAGCGAATACAAAACAGGTCTAAAATATAAATTACTAAAGGTAATTATCACATAATAATCAGTAATATTATAAAATTATGCAGGTATATACCTTCTAAAACATAATAACATCAATATATATAAAAAAAAATAGCAAAAAGCTTACACATTTTAAAGAAGTCCCTAGCCCATTCCTCAACACCGTCAACATCTTAAAATCTAACGCAGTATATTCATACAAACATTTTTTAACCACAAAAATACAATGAAAACATTTGTAAACGTCGCTAAAACACACACATGATAATAAGAAATAACATAAAAATAAAAAATACAATCAGCAAAAACCATAGAGCAATTTTCAACAACAAGTAAGGGAAACATACATAATCTCTAAATAAACAATTTAATTAGAGGAATCCTCAAAGTATTCGTTTAGGGTATAATATGCTTTACCCAACAAACATTTTTTAATTTCTTTTCTAAATTTTTTTTCATTTTGTATCTGTCTAAGATTTAATGGAAGGTGATTGAAAATTTTTTTGCTTATAAAAATAATTGAATTTTTTGTTTGAGCTGATGTTGGTATTGGAAGACCTAGAACAAAAGACTGTCGTGTGTTGTATGTAGACACTATGGGCAGTTTATTTTTATATTTTTTAAATATAAGGCATACAGTCTCTAACAAAAATAAACAGGAAAGTGTTAAAATTTTGTTTGATAAAAACAATGGTCTACATGAGTCTCTACGTTTAACATTGTACATGTACCGAACAGCTCTCTTCTGCAACATAAACATCGTGTTAAAAAGATACTGAGAGCAGTTGCCCCAAAAGCAAATAACAGGTTACTCAATTACCCACAGTTTGTTTATATATTTCTATTTAATAATAAAGTATTTTTTTTCCAAAAACATCTTTAAAATACAGAAAAAAATGTTTTAAATCTTATCATTCTTATTAAAGGTTAAGATCGCACATATATATTTGATTTTGGTTGTCACTTTGTTGGCAGTAGACAAGCAAATGCGTTGTTGCCATGTTTCAATTTAATTTCTTTGCTTGGGTAGTGTCACAGCTTCCTTTAATTCCAAGCTATGAAGGACAAAGTCTGGCAACGTTGCAGGTAGACCGATGATTCGCTATTTTTGTTTGTGCTCTTGTGCTTGTGATTGTGAAGTGCATCGACAAGTTTTGACGCCTACGTTGTTTGTTATTTTCCCGAGTTTTAGTTATCAATGTTATCATTATAGGAAAATCCAGGGGGGGGTGAGTTTAACTAGGGACACTTATGATGCTATTAAACGTAGTAGGTACTAGGTACCAGCACCACAGTTCTAATAGAAATTATAGAATACTCATTTATACATTTTGAAATAAAATACATTTTAGCTGGTAAACTTCAAACAGATACCCTTGAAAAAAGATTTGGCCGATATAGGAACCTTTCTGGTTGTAACTGTCATGTATCATTTAAACAGATCCTCGAATCAGAAAAAAAAAATTAGACTTCAAAGTATTGTAAAGTCAGGGTTAAAAAATTTTACAGTGTTAAATTCAAATACTCTGTTAAGCATGATATTGAAAGTACAGAAATATTAGAGTTTCCTTACATATTTCAATCGGATTATCTTAAGGATTACCAGTTGGATGAGTCTGTTTAAATGTATAGGTATATGTATTATATAGCCCATTCTATCTACAAAAATAGGAAATTAAAATGCATGGATTGCAAAAACATTATTATAAATAAAACAATGCAGTCTTCCTCCACAGTTTAATAATTAAACTGTGGAGGAAGATTGCATTGTTTTATTTATATTAAATTGACTCCACTGAAAGTACGGACTATTTTTTCAACTTTGAAAACCTTATTGTTCGAGTCATAGGTTTAAATGTGGGGGATGAATATTTTGATTCTTTGCAAAGGGGGGGTTTATGTCTTGCTACCAATGAAGTAAATATTATGTACTTTCATATATTTGCAGCTTTCCAGTTTATTATAGCTACTAAAGAACTTAAGCTTAAATTTTTGAATCGGCAAAATCACCAAGTTCTTTTAGCTAAACTAGGTTTGGCTAGTTTAGAAAGTGGTAGCTTTCTGATACCGCTTAATAAGACATGTCCCTGTGGAGAAAGCTATCGAAAAATGTTTTATAAAGTAGCACTTACTCTTAGCAATATATTACTAAACAATTACACAAAAAACAGAAATGACCTTCAACACCAAGATAGATCATCAAAAAAAAGAAAGCTTTCCACTTTAAAATAGGTTTTAAAATCACTAATTTTTTTAAGTTAATTTAAATTTCTTATTATTATATTATTATATTCTTGTTACTTATTAGACATATCTATACTGAAGTAAAATGCAAAAAGTTCAATAAATAATTTGAAATAAACCGACAACGTTTTTTACACCGTAAATTTAAAACAAAAAGACAGATCAGAAACCGGTTAGCGTAATTTTAACCCATGTAAGTTTAGTGTAGAAATGCTATTGCAATTATTTTAAGAGGGTTTTCGCGTTGAAATAGTTCGTAAACTACTGTTATTTCCGAAACCTATTTTGCAATTTTTGGCGAAAAAAGTGCTTCGTCCAACGATTTTTTTCTTTTAATCTATTCTATACACTATTAAAAATTGTTAAAATCAATAAATAAAAAATATCAATAAATAATGGCAAATTAACAATTAACGCCATTTTGATGCTTGGCAATTGTTGTGTTTATTAGAGCGGGCGTTTAACAATTCGCCTTTAGCCTAGTTTGATGATTTTCTGTATACAGGGTGGCCGCCAAGGTATGCGAGATACTTGGTATATGAATTCTATGACTAATTTTAAGCAAAAATGATTCCATTCACTGTTCCCGAATTCCTATCGGTTCTTGGTGGTAGTCCCATTGCTTGACCACTGCGATCTCCGGATCTCAACCCATTAGACTTTTTCATGTGGGGTTATGTGAATACAATATATAAAAACAGGGACCAACTCATCCAGAATATTCATGCAGCGTTTTATGACGTGAATAACAATATCGAGAACTACAACTGGGAACGAGAACTCCGACGGAGGATTGAGTTATGCATTGCACAAGGCGGTGGTTACATTGAGCAGCTTTAATAATTGCAATGTAATTACGCTTTTATTAAAATAAACCACATTTTTTCCTAAGCCCTCTAGTAATTCAGCTCAAAATTCGGGACAAGTGAATACAATCATTTTTGCTTAAAATTAGTCGTAGAATTCATATACGAAGTATTTCGCATACCACGGCGGGTATATTCTGAAAATATATTAGAATAATCGCCTAAAAGAACATTAACCTTAAATAATAAAAACTCATTTAATTTTAAACAAAAATATGAAAAATATTGAATAATATCCAAAACATAGATTTTTCAGTTTCAGTGTGAAAAAATTTGACCAAGGAATTTTATGAATTCGTATAGGTTTCGCTTCTTACTGTTGTACTCATATTAGACATGCCAAATTAAACTATAAGCTACAGGATAAGATTAAGTAACATAGCCATAGGAGTAGTCGTAATACTTATGTAGGAAGATTCCAAGTGTCTAAAATACTATTCTCAAAACTCAATATTATATTCAGTGACCTAGCAGTTGAAACCATGGAAACCAATGCAAACCACCAATGATAACACAATATTTAAGCAGTTTCCATGGTTTTGAATGTTGCATCACTGAATATAATATTGGGTTTTGAGTACAGTCGAAACGGTGGTTCTTTGCCGGTGCGCCATTACTTCCACGTGACTAAAACCATATGAGTCTAATCAAAATTACTCGGTTCAAAAAGTCAAAACAAAGTCTAAGTGCATAAACGTCAAAATTTTCGTGGCTAGCTTTCGGACTTAATAATAATAATAACAAATATACATAATTATACTTTATTGGTTATTGATCTATTTTATTATTCCGTTTTTTTATAAAAGTAGGCTAGGCAAAAATATATCTACAATTAAACGTAGGTACTTAGTCCTTATTTATAAAGACTAATTTTTTTAGTTCTCGGGTTTCAATATTAAGAATAATAAAAATAATAATACAAAGATAGATCATCATTCATCCTCCAAATCACTTGAATTACTCGTTTCATTTACTTTAATAATAATGGGTTGAATGTTCAGTCTATCTAATGCATGTTCTCTTTCATACCATTTTAATAATCTCGCTTTCTGTGTGCCAAATTGAATTTTTCCAAACATCAGGAGTAGCAGTACGCAATGATTCTTTCCACATATTCATACAGTCAGTTCTGTTTGTTCCGTGACATGTATTTTTGTTAACAACGTGGTATGGGGCGCGTTGTCTATTACAATCACGGATGGTTTTGTTAAATTTTTCAATAATTTCTCCATGGTAAAAAATGCTTCTGCAGCCTCAACAAAACCATCTTCACTACCAGCGTGAAGAATTATGTACCTAGAAAATATGTTCCACCTAGGTAAAATTCCCATAGTTTATATACAGAGTGGCAAGAAAGTCGCGCATAATGCCTGTAACTTTTGAATTACCTCCTATACGAAAAAGTGACCTCTATGAAAGTTGTTTAGTAAATTATTCCCACATTTCTACCTGCATGAATTTGTTCTGTCATTTCTGTTTGGTTGCCATAGAGACTAACTTACTTTTTTTAATTGGAAGACCCTGTATACGATTGCATATTTGGATTGTACTAGGAAAACTCTGAATTTTTTGTATTTTAAATTTTCACCTATCTGCAAGCGTTTCCGAGATAATGACAGCTCAAAAATAAAAAATTTTCTAATTATAATTATTCCTACCAGAGGCCCGAAAAAGTTAATGTTTGGGCCTTGGACCTCCTCAGGAATCACATAATTCCTTTTTGCAGAATGGTTTTACCGGGTGTAAATAATGGCATAAACGAAAGGTATGGTTTCAGCAAGATGGAGCATCTGCGCATTATGCGGCAAATGTTAGACAATACATAAGCGAACAATTTCCAGGACGTTGGATAGGCAGAAGAGGTGCTATTGAGTGGCCAGCGCGATCCCTGGACTTCCCCCGCTCGACTTCTTTTTGTGGGGACACTTAAAGAACAAAGTCGACGTTAACCGTCCAAATGACTTAGAATCTTTAAAAGTAAGAATTAGTGCTGAAATTCGGGCCATTTCAGAGGACTTCCCTTTAAACGTTGTAGACGGGTTTAGGGATCGACTGGCGCTCTGCTTAGCAGAAAATGGTGGTCATTTTGAACACCTGATCCACCGAAAAGGTTTCACTTGTTTATTATTCCCATGTTAAGTTGTTCAATTTCTAGGCTATATATTTTGTTATTATAAAGTTTGTTACAATTTTAAATAAATAAAAATTTGAAATACAAAAAATTCATAGTTTTCCCAGTAGAATTCAAATATGCAATCATATGCAGGGTGTTCCATTTAAAAAAAAGTAAGTTGGTCTCTATGGCAACCAATCCAGAAATGACAGAAAGAATTCATGCAGGTAGAAATGTGGGGAATAATTTACTGAACAACTTTCATAGGGGTAACTTTTTGGTATACGAGGTGATTCAAAAGTTACAGGCATTATGCGCAACTTTTTTGCCACTCTGTATTTGTCTACTGCATAATACCTTTTATCATCAACTTTATTTAGTAGATCTAACACTTCTTTTATTTTAATCTTGCCAAGATCGATCAATGGTGCCATTCTGAAAATTCCATGTTTCATCCACGACAACGAATTGGTATAAGGATGCTTCTTTTTCTTTCGTATATTTTTTTAAAAATACCAGTCGTTTAAAAGCTACATGGGGAAGTTCCATAATTCCTCGCCTCGGTTAATCTTTATTCCATCCCAAGCCTATTTTCTTTAACAGACTTCTTAAAGAGTTACGACAACCATCAAACAGTTGTCTGTCTTTTAATTTTTTACTCAAAGTTGTCAAAGTCACATGATGTTCTAAAAAAAGTTAGAGCTTAAGCATAACCAATGTAAAATATTAAGTTTTTGAATAATACAACTTACTTGTTTCGTATATTCCATATACAGGGTGATTCAAAAGTACTTCGACAAACTTCGGGAGGTAATTGCCGGCAATATTTCAAGATGAAAAGTTCTTATAAACAGTGGTCCCTGGCGACTTCGTTACGGAGATACAGGGTGTTGAAATGTTAGAAGGAATGGTAATAATTTTTAAATAACTCCTTAACGAGTAATTTTTTTTTTATGAAATTTGGTGAATTAAATAAGCATCTCAGGACACTTATTTTCAAAGTAAAACACATTCGTAAATTTAACCAGTGGCGTCGGTACAAAATGTGGCTATCATATTTTTTGTGAAAACTATGCCTAACCTAACCACACCACTGACTTATTTGATTTTAACTTTTTTTTTATGAATCCCCCATTCAATTACAACAAAAAAGTTCACGTGTGTTATTTTGCTACGAGGGCCAGTTTAATGTCAAATGATTATTTTATTTGACTATACACAAATATTAAAAAATATGTTTTAAATTCAAAGATTTATTATGTAAGGGGTAAGGTATAACATTTAATTTAATTATAATTAAATAAGTGCGTTGCAAAAATTAAATGATTTTTAAATAAATTGTTCAAAATGTCCACCTTCAGCCAAGATGCAGGCATCTAATCTCCTTTGCATGGAATCTCGTACGCGTGCTAAGATATCTGGTCTGTCAAAACCATCGATTATTCGGTTTCTTAGCACTTCTGCATTTTCGACTGGCGTCTTGTAAACGATTGACTTCAAATGTCCCCACAAATAAAAATCAAGAGGATTTAAATCTGGGGACCTTGGTGGCCACGGTTGATTTCCTTCCTCAACTCCCCTACCTATCCATCGATTTGGATAAATTTGATTAAGATGGGTCCTGGCCACTATGCTGAAATGGGCGGGAGCTCCGTCATGCATAAACCATATACGTCTTCGAGTTTCTAAGGGCACATCATCCAGTAAGGGAGGAAGTTCATTTTCCAAAAAATGTCGGTACGTCTCGCCATTAAGCCGAAGTGGAAGAAAAAAAGGTCCTATTAAGTAATCGCCAACTATTCCCCCCCACACGTTTAATGAAAATTGGTATTGAAAATTTCGTTCACTAACGGCGTGGGGATTTTCCAAAGACCAGATATGGTTATTGTGAAAGTTTGTAATCGCACTCTGAGAAAAATTTGCCTCGTCCGTAAAAAGTACATAATTTAAAAATTGGGGATTTTCAGCAAATTTTTCCAAAAACCACTGACACAAATTAATGCGCTGAGGAAAGTCCCTGGGTAAAAGAGCTTGTACCCTTTGAATATGGTACGGATACAACTGCTCATCGTGCAGAATTCTCCAAACTGTGGCTTGGGTGGAATTGAGAGCATCAGCAATTATTCGAGTGCTTGTATCTGGATTTTCCACTACAGCATTTAAAACAGCTTCTTCTAATTCTGGAGTTCGGGCTGTTCGCGGTCTTCCAGGAATGTCACGTGACCTCGCAAAACTCCCTGTTTTAGCTAAACGTCGGTGAAAATTTGAAAATGTTTCAGCAGCAGGCAGTACTCTGTTAGGATATCGCTCTTGATAGATTCGTCTAGCTGCTCGTGCATTTCCATCGGCAAGGCCATATACAAAATGCATGTCAGCTAAATGCGCATTATTTCTTAAGTAATCCATACCTTTTAAACAATACTATTAATATTCAATGAAAATGACAAAACTGAGAAATAAACCACATAAGCAACTAACTGTCAAATATGTTTTAATTCACGACAAATGCATTTCCAAAGCCGCCTTATCAAAATACAAAATATCAAAAAAGTATTTCCAAAGCCGCCTTGTCAAAATAGAAAATATTAGAAAATAACATACTATTTATACTAATAAATAAATATGCATGTCACTGAGAACATGTTATACTTAAATAGGCATCCTCAGATGCCTTCCTTTGGCATATACCTACATATTTGTTTATTGTAAGTATGTATAGATCTTAGTTAATATTTTTAAATTAATATTTGAGTGTTTGATCAATTATTTAAAACATATTTTTTAATATTTGTGTATAGTCAAATAAAATAATCATTTGACATTAAACTGACCCTCGTAGCAAAATAACACACGTGAACTTTTTTGTTGTAATTGAATGGGGGATTCATAAAAAAAAAGTTAAAATCAAATAAGTCAGTGGTGTGGTTAGGTTAGGCATAGTTTCCACACAAAATATGATAGCCACATTTTGTACCGACGCCACTGGTTAAATTTACGAATGTGTTTTACTTTGAAAATAAGTGTCCTGAGATGCTTATTTAATTCACCAAATTTCATAAAAAAAAAATTACTCGTTAAGGAGTTATTTAAAAATTATTACCATTCCTTCTAACATTTCAACACCCTGTATCTCCGTAACGAAGTCGCCAGGGACCACTGTTTATAAGAACTTTTCATCTTGAAATATTGCCGGCAATTACCTCCCGAAGTTTGTCGAAGTACTTTTGAATCACCCTGTATAGTGTCACGAATAGAACTTTTATCCAATCTTAACACATTTACAACTCTCTTTGAATGAGAACGTTTTCTTAGGCGATTTTAATAATTTATTTTCCTTAACTGACGTTGAAACTGCGCTTACAGTGGAGATGTTCAAATTTAGGGCAGCTGCTACCGCTAAAAATTAGTAAAGTAAAAATGAAATATGTAGACCTTAACATATTCTTTGAAGTTATTTCTCTAACTGCTGTCAAGGGTAACAATGGGCTATCGTTGTTAAGTTCTTCCTAAAAATTATTAGAAAAGCTATTAGCTCTTTGCGCCGGCTATTTAAATGCTTCGGCATTTTTCAGTATGTACCCCTTGTTGTTTTTAAGTTTTTTAATGCTATTTATGAAACGATCTGGAGGTTTTGTTAAAAAATACACCCACAACAAGAGTAACAACACGAAAAACGAAAACTAAACGTAAAAACAGGCCAATGAACGAGCTGCACTCACCGCACCGTTGACAGTTCTGTTGCCAACTGTCGGCCAATAAAATTCAAGTTATATTAATTTTTACAAGTTTAAATTTAAAAAGTATTTGCTATAAGTTGATTCGTATCAAAGAAGGATACTTTAAGTTTTTAATATATTTAATATCGCACGAGATTTTTTGCACAAATTTACGGAAATTATTTTGCATAACTATAGTAATATTAACGCTACGTAATAATATAAATATAAATAATAAAAATACACTCAGAGAATTATTGTTGAAAAAATATAATTTCTAGTTTAAACCATAAATTGTGGTTTAACTAAAACTTCATCCACAGATTAGGGTTAAACTTAGGATCTACCTGGGTTTGTTTACGAATATTGTGTGTAGTGACATCTGACGTATTTTAAAAATTTTAGTTAAACTTCCCATTTTAGGCTACTCCTGCCCCCTTTCCAAAGAACAGCAAAATATCCTATACCATACATAAGTATTTTTCTTGTCACGTAGAATTACAAATGAGTCTCCCACATATCTTTTTGCTGTCAAAATACACCTTAATGCAGTTTTGTTATTTCAGCTGGTCCAAAACCAAATGGCAGGTTCGGTCAAACCCAGGTAATATTGAATGATAATAATTTGTTAATATTGGGAGGTTCTGGTGGACCCACTATGCAATACTGTGATTGTTGGATATTAAATATGGAAGGTAACTTGTGGAAATGGATTAGAGTGGAAATCCTAGGAAAGCAAAATGAGCCCACTAATATTTGGAGTAATCCTGGATGTAAGGTAAAGAAAGGATTAAGACTATTAATTTAAACAAATTATAAATCAAACATGTGCAATACCTACCTACATTGAACCTTTTCTTGATCTTAAATTAGACGATATGAAAGTTTTGATGTATGATTTTCTACACAAAAGAATGAAGCCGAAAATACCGCCTGCCAGTATTGCACAGTAATTCCGTATATTTATTAACAATTTATTTTAATTTGTTAGAATTAAAGAAATACAGTAAAATATTTTTGCTAATGCGTAAATAAATTATTATTTACATTTTTTATTATTACATTTTCATCAGCAAAACACCTCTCGCCGACAGTTTTTTTGCTGTTTATATTGCGTTTGGTTGAAGTATAACACCTGTTTTGCTCTTTCTCGTGGTTCTTTGCAAACACCTAGTGCCACCTTTATTTTTGTCAATTCACATGCGTGCCTTACTTATTTTTATTATCTACCTTTACTTTCAAAGTTCCCAAATAATATTTAGTATTATTTGTTGTTTGGATAAGCGAAAACATCAAAGAATCTCTGTAAACTAACCCTGAACTAAATGACCTTATACATCATTATGCATAAACAAGTAACAATAATAAACTATAGAGTCCGTCTATCTATCTTACAAACTTATTATAAATGCTTATCCCTTACCGTCATAATAACCTATTGTGTGAGGTGTAAAATTCGGCTACCTGATCTGGGGACTCCAGGTACGGATCTATTTAAAGACTATTATATTATTATATTTTCTCAGTAATCCTCTTAAAATAGTTAGGGTGAAATGAAATAGGTTTATTTTAGTTATTTAAATATGATGATTTTTTATTTTAAAATTCAGTTAGTTGTTTGTATTTGTTTAGACAAGAAGTTATTTGTTGCCAATTAAACGTAATATCTAAGAATGTTTCGTCCGTGGGAAGAAACCAGTACGCCAAGTGGATCTACGAGTCGTGATAACAACCAATTAATGCGTGATATTTTATCAGTTGACCAAAAAAAAGTAATCTTCGACGTTTACACCACCCTTCTTGAACGTGGTTTTTCAATATTTCGTGCAGTGAAGGAAGCGGCAGCTTGGACACGCAGGCCAGTGCGCACAGTGTGGTTTGTTGTAAATAAACCTATAGTGGAGAGAAGAAAGCGGAAAGACTCTTTTACTTTTAAGAAACTGGACGCGACGGATGTCGATATAATTCGTAGAAAAATATATGCTATGTACAGTACAGGGAACAAATGATCCCCTTTAAAAACCCTATTGCAAAGATTAAAAAAAGATGATACAGCGACAGGGTGTTGTCGTGAGACTCTAAGGAAATGTATTTTAAAAAACGGTTTTAAAATGAAAAAAGTTAACAAACGACAAGTAATTATGGAATCGGCCCGGTTAAAAAGATGGAGGATGGAATACCTACCAGTCCATGGATATAGACGGGATGGAAGGGATATTATTTATTTGGACGAGACGTGGTGTGACACACACGAAGTTCCAGATAAAGGTTGGGTAGATTTATCGGGTCAATGCAGAACCAAAGCTCCATCAAATAAAGGTAATCGTATAACAATATTTCATGCTGGGACAAAAAACGGATTTATACCAAACGCTTTGGCCTTATCAGCCAAAAATTTATAGGACCCCCTTGTTGATTATCACGATGATACTACGGCAGAACTATTTGAAGAGTGGTTTAAAAACAAATTATTACCAAATATACTACCAAATAGTGTGATAGTGATGGATAATGCGAGCTACCACAGTCGTAAGTTAAATAAAGTCCCGTGTTCCAATGACACAAAAGTTACCATCCAGGACTATATGATGGAAAATAATATGTATTTTGAGGAAAATTACACAAAAAAGCAATTGCTTGAAATTTTAAAATCATTTTCAATAAAAAGCAATATTATTGTGACACTTTGGCGGCAGAAATGGGTCATACTGTGTTAAGACTTCCTCTTTATCATTGCATGTTCAACCCAATTGAACATATATGGCACCAGCTGAAAGCATCGGTAAGGAGGAATAATGTTTCGCCAACCTTAAGTACTTCTGTGACAGCTTTAGTACAGTCAGAGATGCAAAATATTCCAAACAAAAGCTGGGAAAATTGTGTAGCGCATGTTCAAAAAGTAGAAAAATCATACGTAAATATAGATCTGTTGCCCAGAGAAAGAATTATTGTGAACTTGGATGACGACAGTGATTGTGAAACTGACTTGGGTTAAAATGTATTAATTATTTTTCTGACACGGTACCTTTGTGTAGGTATATTATGTATATTTTGTTTTAATTAATAACCGTCCTATATGTTATAATTTTAATTGTATTGTATTTTAAATGCTGTTTATTATTAAATTACGTTTAAAATATGTTTTTGCGTTTTCTTGTCACTGTGGTTGAAAAATAGTTAATTTTGAAGTTAGCGTCTAGAGAGTTAACTTCTGTGTTTGATCATAGGGCTTATGGTAAGATTAATTATGTATCATAAATTATTTATAATACCTCTCTGATAATTAGTAGTCAACGTCGCGATTGCAAGAATAAGTTTTCTCTGAAACAATATCTTATTTTAAGGAGTTAATTGGTCTGCACCTGATTGGTTTGAGCTATCAAAATTTTGTCCAATCCAGCAGGTTCACAGCGGAAGCGCCAGCAGGATCTCGTCCTGTCCCTTGCCCTTATATTTTTCATATCGAAAAGGGAATGACGCAAGTCGCCAGTGAAGCGCGTTAGTTCTAGGAACAGAAGATCTACTGGCCGGCGCGGCGTTGTAAAATCGAATAACAAAGTATTGAATCATTTTTATGCCGATTGAAGCCCAAGCCTAAACCCGAAAGTGTCGGTGCAGTCGTATCAATACGGGCGAGGGTACGTGCTGTATTATTATTGGTGTTATGTTGTTTCTTTAGATTTCGCTGTGTGGTTTCTTTTTCTTCTCGTCCCTGGTGCGTATTTTGCACGTAGAGGACCTTTAACCATTATAGTATGACGAAGCTATTGTTTTCAGCATGGCGGAATATTGACTCCGCACTACCACACCAATCTCTGATGTTGCGCAGCCAGGAATGTTGCTTATATCCTGGACCGCGTCTTCCTTCAATTTTGCCGTGGATAATGAGTTTATTGAGTTTTGGAACAGAGTACCGATGACCTCTAAGTATGTGACTTAAGTAAGACTTCTTTCGCTGCTTCACGATATTTAGGAGTTCTGTCTCCACTCCAGCTTTCATCAGAACATCGTCATTGGACACATGCTCAGTCCAGGTAATCCGAAGCATCCTTCGCAGTGTCCACATTTCATGTTTCCACTCAACATACAACAAAATAAGCCAGATGTAGCATTTGATTACTCTCAGTCGACGATTAATGGGTAGGATTCTCTGGAGAAGAATGTTTTTCATTTTGAAATAAGTGACTTTGGCAATTCCGATACGCGTTCTTACCTCTTCATCATAATCCGATTTCTCGTTCAGAGTTGCGCTCAGGTATTTAAAGTTGGATACTCTTTCAATTGTATTGCCACTTATTGTAAGATGGATGTTACCTATTTCTTGTCTACTGATGATCATCATTTTTGTTTTAGTTATGTTAATGTTTAATCCAATCTGTTCGCCCATTTCGGCTGTTTTGTCTAGCATGTTCTGTAGATCTTCTAGATTATTAGACAGTATTGCGGTATCATCTGCATATCGGATATTGTTAATTGTAAATTACCATTTACTTTTATTCCTGTATCCACATTGTCGAGAGCTAACCGAAAGATCTTCTCCACATACACGTGTTAAAAAGCATAGGGGACAAAACGCATCCCTGTCGGTCTCCCTTGGCAATGTCAAATTCTTGTGTATTGAGATCCTTCTTGATTCGGATTTCAGCAGATTGTCCCCAATAAAGTTGTTTTATTATTCTGATATCTTTATCGTCAATTCCTATTTCGCACAGTTTACCGATCAATAAGTCATGTTTTACGTTCTGGCGTTGGTCGTAGCATTTCTGTATGCTTCATTCCACAATTATTCGTTGATTTCTCGACCGCAATAAAATTTAAATGACAACCCCCAGTCGTAATCCCAACCATAAAGAACTTGCCTGACAAATATCTATTGTGTAGGCACCGAACCTTTTGAAAGGGTACAGGTCCTGATTACCTACTAATTTCAATAGTTTAGGTTAGCTATTTTCAACAAAACAACAAATATAAAATAATAGGTAAGTATCTTTATTTTAATCATGTAATTAAATAGCTATTAATATTTATACAAAAATACTAATCTACAATATTATAATAATACAATAATTAACTTAACCTACCCTATATTTAGCTCTGTTTCGCTATCACTATTGTCACTATATTAGTTTAGGCATAGATGATAATTATAATATTGTAGATTAGTATTTTGGATAAATATTAATACCTATTTAATTACATGATTAAAATAAAGATACTTACCTATTATGTTATATTTGTTGTTTTGTTGATAGCTAACCCAAACTATTGAAATTAGTAGGTAATCAGGACCTGTACCCTTTCAAAAGGCACTTATTTATGGCTGGGTTTAAATTTTATTGCGGTCGGAAAATCAACGAATTATTGTGGAATGGAGCATACCATAAGTTTCATCGAGAATAATGCCTTTCTAGTAAAGCCTGTCGAGAGATATAAGAGAGTTACACTTTGCCTTTGAATGGGATTATCCAAGGGTGGCCATAAACAAACAATGAATGAATGAATAAATGCAGGTAAATTATGGTCCGTACTTAAAAATGTCTTGAAGTAAACTGCAAATCCGGAAGACGTAATTTCATTATTAAAGTAATAGTTTGGTGATTTTAAACCGATTTTTACCTGATTCAAAATGTTAATGTCCTAAAGACTGTATATATAGCGACTCTAGTTAGTGTGAAGCTTAGTAATTATTCTTACTTCGTGTGTAATACAGCGTTTGTTTAATCGTGTGTGAGTCATGGAAAATATGTGCGAGCCCAGTGTTTCTCAGAAGATAACCCCGTCGAAAAGCAGAAAACACTTGTCTGTGAAAACTAAGGAAGTTATAAACAATGTTTATTCAACTCTCATTGAACGTGCGGTCAGGAAGCAAGCAGCGTTGGAAGAAACGGCCACATTAACAAAAATTCCAACATCAACTGTATGGAAAATTGTGAATAATACTGGCATTTTCTCGAAGGTAAAGAGAAGTGATCAAGATATAATACGGCGTAAAATTTACAAGTTATACGAGGAACAAAGCGCGCCTACATTAGATAATTTAATTAAGAGGCTTGAAAAAGATTAAAACAAGCGCGCCATCAAAAAGAGGTAAACGAATTACGATTTTGCATGCTGGATCTAAAGACGGATGGATTCCAAATGAAGTTTTTCTGTCTGCAAAAACCTTAAAGATTCTTCTCTGGATTACCATGAGGAGACCACTGCTGATTTTTTTGAAGATTGGTTTAAAAACAAGCTAATTCCAAATATACCTCCGAATAGCGTAATTGTAATGGACAATGCAAGCTACCATAGTAGGCAGTTACCAAGACTCTCTCCTCAAATGACACAAAAGCAACAATCCAAAACTACATGTATGATAATGACATTTATTTTCAGGAAGATTACACCAAAAGGCAATTAATTGAGGTTTTACAAAGTTTAAAACTACACAAGGAATACTTTTCTGTGATAATTATGCAAAAAATCTAGGGCATACAGTTTTAAGGCTTCCACCATACCATTGTACAACTGACCGGAACTATGCGTAGAAATGCCTTGAGTTCATGACTCATTAAACATATAAGTCTGTAGTCTTCGCATCTCTTCGGGTTTATTTTCTTAGGTATTGATAAATGTAGATTTAAGCCAGTCTTTGGGTATTTGACCGGTGTCATATATCTGGTTAAAGAGATATGTGAGTTGTTTTACGCTGGTATATTTTAGGATTTCAGCGTACACGTTATGTTCTAGACGTTTCCCGTTTTGTGTGGAGTTGATTGCTTTGGTCACCGCCGATTCCGGAATTTCCGCTTCACTTAGTTGTTGCTGGTGATCATTAGAGTTTTCTGTCCGTGTATCATCAAAAAGGGGTTTCCCATCATTTTTCCAGATATCCTTTAGCTTCTCTCTATGCAGTACAAGCTTTCTGTTTTTATCTTTAAAAGAGGTTATCTGTGATTGTCCATTGGTACCCGTGATTTGTTTGACCTTGTGGAAGTTAAACAAGTCGCGTAGACTTAGCAGTCTTCTAGTTTCTTCACATTCGCCTCGAATACATGTTTCTTTGGCATCGTTTATTTTGGCTCTGATAGTCTTGTCTATGTCCTTGTATGTACCTTATTTTATCCTTTTTGAGGGGGCGGCGATCTTTCATCATGTCTAGGATTTTATTAGTCATCCATGTTTTGAGCTTTATCCTCGCAGTGTCACCAAGGATGTTTTAAGTGGCTACTAGCATATTTGACTCTAATCTGTGCCAGATGTCATTGGGGAATGTCTCCCGGTCGGAATGATTTTCTTAACCGAGTTTTAGTAGCTCTTCTTGCATGTATTTCCAGTATTTCTATATTGAGTTTTGTTATTAGTGGGTTTATTGACTTTACATTAACAGTTTTGTAAATTTGTTGTGATTTGGTGACAGTATTGCCAATATTGCCATGGAAGAAGAGAAGAGAAAAGCAGGACATATAGGCAGTTATAAAGATTGCTCAAATAAAGCCTACGATACTCTTTCTGTTATGTACAAAATATCGTTTTTTTCTAAATAGTTTAAACACATTTTCACATTTTTTTCACCAAAAAACAAACGAGTACATGAACGCCTATGTTGCTAAGAAATTTATCGAAATCCTTCCTGGTTAATATATCTTGTGCCTAAACTACAGCAATTAAGAAAATCGTTACTTTGTGTATCTACTTAATAATAATTGTACAAAACATAAATGATCCGACAATGCTTCTTTAATATTGCATGTACTGTACTGTAAATAAATCGAATAAATAATAAAAATCGAACAGCTACTTTTGAATAATGCCTTTTATCGTTTTAGTGAGTATGAAATAAAATTAAATGATTTAATTAGCAACTTGTGCTATAAATAACAGTCTACCAACTATCCAAACTTAACAGAAATATACTTAATTCATTAAATCAATAATTTTCTTTTACAAACTGTAAACTGTGACTTCGGCCGATGGCTAATGATTTAGATTCTGGTAGTGCTTAGACTTTGTCGGGTCTAGCCTGTACGTTTTCAGGATTTTTAGATGTAACGGATTCTAAATTTTAAATTTGATATTTAATGTAACCTAGGCAATATTATTATTGAAAATTGTTGTTTTTTTTTTAATTTTTAATATCTTTAACATGTACGACATATACGCTGACGTAAGGAATGATGCTGGCAAAGGTGTCAAATATTTATAAGTACTGACATTATCTCGAGAACGTGCAGGGAATAAATTAAAAACAAAAAAAATAAAATTTTAACACCCTGTATCTCAGAAGCTATTCACTTGAGGACATTCTAGGAACTTCTAGTCCCATTAACAACAACTAACCTAAATATTAACATGCAATAATAAAACACCCTTTATTAAGGGTATTTTTTAACTAAAAGGGGAAAATCAAATTAAGCCATTTTAATTTATAACCTAATTTATAGATGGGAGACAAAATTGTAGTTTTAAACAGGATACGGCATAGTGAAGAATCCCCAGTTGTTTACTTTCCGAGGAGTCAATGGAATCAAACTTTGCCAGAAGATGGAAGGCTATCGAGGATAGATTTAGCAAATAGGAGACAAGGTAATAAAGTTGATTCATTAATTTAATATTAATTTAGAACTCTTGTCTGCAAGTGTTACATATTATTTAATTACTTTTATAAATTCTTAAACTCTTAACACAAGATTTACTAAGAAGTGACAGCTTTTGGGTGTCAATTTTATTGTTATTGATGGGGATTGCCCAGCAGCAATCTTCAATTTCGAAGGCTCAACAACTTTGTTGTGCAAATTGTATCTCCATAGGTTTAGGGGGCGATGGAATATTAGTCAAAACACCTTTATTTTAGTGACAGTAAATAGATTATTTATTTATAACATCATCATTGCCCACGATGGTATAAGGGATAATGTTAAAAACAATAAAGGTAGCTTAACCGATTTGTTACAGAGTACCTGCCGAAAGGTTGCCTCGGTCGCGACACTAGTAAACGTTTTAACAAATATAGTTCTTTATAGAAAAAATTGATTTGTAGTTGTAAAAAAAAGGAAACACTATAAATGGTGGTGTAAATTGTACAGTGAGTACAACGTGCATAAAACTGTTTAGTATCTGTATCCCGTAGTACACGGCAAAAAAGTAAATAAAAACTGATGAAAGCTGTGCCGTAGTTGGCGAGTGTACGGGTTGAACTCTTTTTCCCGACTGTTCGGGTGGATCTCTGTATTGTAACTCTTTTTAAAGGTTTACCCTCTGGTCATAATAGGTACCTACCTACCATAAAAATAAATATCCCATGCCAAAGGCTATTAAGTTTTAAAATTATTAAAGTTGTAAAATTATTTATAACTGGGATTTCCCTTTTTTTTTAGTAAAACAAAAAAATTAGAAACTATTATTACTCTTACTCCCTTGTGTATCATTAATTTTCAAATTATACCGAGTTTAAATGTAAAACTTCTATTTAAATTTGCTGTTTGGAATTCTTATTTTATTTTTTTAACAAATAGATATTGACGAAAATGTCAATGGAAAACGGGGTGTTCTACAAAGGATTCCAAAAAGGGAAGTGGAGGAAGAGGCTGATGATAAATTTCTCTCTATAGCTGGACCATCTGGTGAGGTTAAAGTTAAGGTAAGTCAAAGATTAAATTAGTTATTTTTTTATAGCACCATTTTTTGTGGCTTGACCCAATGAATTATGTTGTTTACTAAATTTTATTAAGAACTATAAGAAAGTTTTTGTTAAGGATAGTGTGTCTATACGACATCCGCATAATAATGATAATACATGTACAGGGTGATCCACGTAAGATGACTTTCTCGGAAACTGTAAGAGTTATAAAAAAAAGTTCAAAAGAAAAATTAATTCATTGCAAAGAAATTTTTATTTTAATATATTTTTTATGTATATATGGAGTGAGTCGTTTGGCTGGAGTTGATACCAACTTTCGTTTTTTAAATAAAACGCCCTGTATCTTACAATATTTTTGGATTCTACATAAAATAGCAATTATTTTTTAATAAGTGCACTATGTCTAAACTCAATAGTTTCCGAGATATCGACTTTTGAAAAATGTAATTTTTGAACTTTGACAGCGTCTAGCTCTTTAACGGTACGTCTTAGAGCAAAACGGTTTGCATGTCCCTAACTTACGTTTTTATTATCAATTTCAGGTTAAACCGGAAGTACTATATTTCCGGCATTCGAGTTACATCCGGTTTAACCGGAAATTTGGACTTTTGGAAATATTATAAAAAAGTAAGATAGGGATAAGTAAGCCGTTTTGCCCTAAGACGTACCATTAGAAAGCTACAAGCTGTCAAAGTTAAAAAATGTAATTTTTCAAAAGTCAATATCTCGGAAACTATTAAGTTTAGTCTTATAACATTTTTATTAAAAAACAATTGTTATTTTACGTAGAATCCAAAAATATTTTAAGATATATATACTCCGGTACCAAAATAATTGGCAGTGACACATTTTTACCGGGGTGTGCAAGACGTAAGGGGAACGCCAATTCCAGAGGCGTGCCATTTTAAACAATAATAATTCAAAAGATATATGAATTTTTTGTTTATTATTACAATATATTTACATTTACTATAATAAATATAATATTATAAATTAAACTGAAAAATAAATTAAGCTTTTACATTTGGTGATCTAATGAAGTAATTAGAGAAACTAAATTACGCAGGTATAAAATCCAAAAAGAATTATAAAGCAACGGTATATGTTATTTTCATAATGTCTTTATTATACTACATAATAATAGAAACATATAATAGTGTATTAAGGGCAAAACCTAAACCTAAATTATAAATGTTTATAAATTTCCTAACTATTGTTACCTCATAAACACTAATTGATAATAATTTGCCAACTTATATTCCACGCCGACATTAAAAAGTGTTATAATGACAATACGTTACAATTTTAAATTCATTATTACCAATACAGCGATTATTCACTATCTGACGATGAAAATATTTTATTACTGTCGCTACTGCTGTTATCTGCAGGATTTATAATAATAGGTTCTACCATGACTTCAACGCGTACATCTAAGTCCCACATTTCTTTTTCTACGCCCTCGACATGTAATACGCACTTATGCCAATCTGCTGCTTGTACATTCGCTATTGCCGTTTTTAACAGTTCTTTAACTTCTTTTAATTTAATAGTTTTGTTTTCAGGCGCCACATCGCCTTTTATCTGTGCCCATATAAGCTCGATTGGATTTAGTTCACAATGGTAAGGCGGTAAACGTAATATTGTAACACCTCGTTCACCAGCCATTTCATCCACTACATATTTCGTATTTTTTTTGTGAAGTCTTGCAAGATCGAGCAACTGCACTTTTAGCATTTTTTTCGCCAAATGCAATATTTTTTTCTTTGAGCCAGTCAACAATCTTTCCTTTTCGCCACGCAGAAGTTGGCAAAGCTTCCACCCGACGGCTGTGGTATGGTGCATTATCCATTGCGATTACCGACCCACGTTCAATACGCGGTAAGATGGATTTAAACCAATCTTCAAACACTCCCGAGTTCATATCCTCATAATAATCACCGGTTTTACGAGATTCAAACACGTTTAACCCACCTTCAAGAAAACCAGAATCACTCCCGATGTGGGTTATAATTAACCGACGACCTTTTCTTGAAGGAGCTTTCAATCCAGTGGACAGTCCATTGATGAGGGCGTTACGTGCATCTTTAATGCTGAGATCTTGCCAAATGTAATTCACAGTATGTCCTTCATTTAACCATGTGGCGTCCGTAAAGTAAATTATTTTCCCTGTGTCATCAGTGAATGATATTCCACTGTGTGTACTTAGAATTCCCTCATACACATTTTTTACCATTGTACGCTCCCCAGGTTTTAAATGACGTCGTTATGTAACTTGCTGGTTACTATCACTTGAAGAACGCGCCTGCATTATAATATTTTGAATAGCCACCAAAATAATAAAACTGAATTGCTAATATCCTCTTGATTGAAACTTGTCTACGACACTGAACGTCGGTTAGAGGCGATAAGAAAGCGTGCGAACGCCTTTTGACATGGGTTTTTTTACCTGCGTTGCCAAATTAAGTAAAACAGGTACCGTAGGGTAAAAAGGCACTTAATGACATGCCGATTTCGGTAAATTTTATGGAAATTTCAGTGAAATCTATTAAAACTTGGCAACATGGAATGACCTATTTATGCACAATCTTCCGAAGCGGTTTGGATTGCTTTTATTTAACTTAAAAGTGGGCGAATCAATGTAAATTATTTTCGCCGCACACCGTTAATGGTTATATGAACAGTTTTGCCAATTATTTTGAGACCGTAGTATAGAAGCTGTCGAAGTTCAAGAATGTCATTTTTCAAAAGTCGATATCTCGGAAACTATTAGGTTTAGTCTTATAATATACTTCTTAAAAAACAATTGTTATTTTATGTAGAATCCAAAAATATTGTAAGATATAGGGTGTTCTATTTAAAAAACGAAAGTTGGTATTAACTCCAGCTAAACGACTTACCCTGTACACATAAAAATATAATAAAATAAACATTTCTTTACAATCAATTAATTTTTCTATTGAACTTTTTTTAAAAAATTGTTACAGTTTCCTAGAAAAGGTACTGGGTCATCTTACGTGGACCACCGTGTACTTATAATGTTTAATCGTGTTTTTACCGCTTGAATTCTAATCTTTAGATACATGGCCGCCAATCTTTAAATATGGCGGCCTTCACGCAACAGCCATCCCTCACAGTGCAACAGAAAATTCAAATGCGAGAAAAAAGGCTTGGAAAACTTCAAAAATTAGAAGAAAAAATATTTAAGAAAAGCCCAAGCATAATGTCTCACAAAAAGGAAAAAAAGACTCACTACCTGGGCGTTTACGTTTTGGACATATCCCAAGCTATAAGTAAGAAACCCAGGGCAACATGGCTGCCCCCTAAGAATGTAAATAACGGACCTGAAGAAACGATTCTCTACACTTTGGTTGAAGGTAAATCTGAACTAATTATGTTTGGAGGTATTCAAAAGGATGCGGACTCATTGGCGGCGTGTAATTTGAGCAGTCAAATATCGAATTCCTTGCATTTTGTATCATCACCAAGTTATGTGATATAAGTTATTTTTAAGGAATAAACTGGAAAATATACTGATTGCTATGAATACCTATAATATGTATGTGTGTGTGTGAGAGAGAGAGAGAGAGAGAGAGAGAGAGAGAGAGAGAGAGAGAGAGAGAGAGAGAGAGAGTATTAAAGTTAACTATATTATTTAGAGCTGGTTGTATAGATACTGATTAAGCTTATAGTGATAATCAGCTTTTGTGTATGCAGCATCTAATTTAAGTGAGTCTCTTCTTTCCGAGAGGTTTAGAATGTTTGCCATTATCGCACTAATTATAAAATATGCTGCTAAAAGTAGTAGTATCGTAAAAGCTATTGCACCTAAATTAATAAAATTTGTGTAAAATTGATGTATTCAATGGAGATGTTGCCAAGGTTATAGTTTTTCCCTAGATATCTGACTTTTCTTATTTTAAAGGAAACATCTGATATATTATAGCATCTTTGAATTTGAAGTTAAATTCTACAGGTTTTCTGCTAATTAATGGTACATAGAAAAACAAACACACTCCTTACGTAAGAATATTAGGATTTAATCATACTTACCTATATCCGAAAGTTATTAACTGAGATACGTTAAAGTTAAAACTTAATTTTTGTTTTTCTCAAACAACTTTAAGAAAAACTAACGTTTTTTTACAACACTTTGCAATTAGGGTTTTTTTAGGACGAGAAATTGATTTTTTTGTGAAGTATTACGTCATAACTCTTTTGTGCCTCAGTGTATTTAAGTTTTTAACGAAAATAATACTTTTTTCATAGATATTACGTAAGAAAGGTATACTAAGTTCAGGTCGCCCAGAGTTACTGTTTCGGAGATATTTGCATTTAAATTATTCAGTGCGCTAGCTCAGGCAAGCAAATAATGTTTTGTTACTACTTACCAATTAACTTTTATATGATAAATAATGTTCTAGTACTGGTAATTGGGAATAATACATACAAAAATTGGATTGTTCTTTAACTTACTTTATTTAAAATAACTTTGACACAATGAAAACAAACTTAACTAAGTGATTAGTAACTTGTAATATATCATTTTAAAATCATTAAGAGATTAAATAGAAAAAGAGATCTGCTTTTGATAAAAACTGTTCAAAATGTGTTCCATTCGCTTCAATACACTTAAGAGCCCTTTTACTGAAAGACCTAATTTAAAAAAAAAATAACTGTTCGTTTTGTGGGTTTTGTGAAGCATCTACAATTCTCTGCCATAGTTTTTCTCTGGTATTCACTATTTCTTTGTAAACCAGCGACTTCATGTAACCCCATACACAAAAATCCAGCGGATTTAAATCGGGACTTCGCACCGGCCATGGCCTCTGGCTTCCACGACCTATCCAGCGATCAGGAAAATGGGTATTTATGTAGTCTCTGACGGGTCTATAGTAGTGTGTCGGCGCTCCATCCTGCATGAACCACATATTTTGCCTTATGCCCAGAGGAAGGTCATCGAAAAAATCCGGTAATTGTCTTTCTAGACAATCAGGATAGAGTTCGCCGTTTAAATTGGGTGGTAGTTCGAAAGGGCCCAATAACTTGTTATCAATTATACCACACCAAACGCTAATTTTAAATTTATGTTGGAAATGACGTTCGTGTACTAAATGTCGATTTTCTAATTCCCATGCATGTCTGTTTCTAAAATTAAATAAATATAAAGTAAATAGTATTTTATTTAAACACATTGGGTCGGCTTTTATTCGGGCACGGCAGAAACGGGCAAATTCTAGCCTGGCTTCAAAATCTCCTTCTAATAAATTTTGCACAGGGGTGAAGTGATACGGATAAAGACCCTCTTCGTGAAAAAGTTTGCGAACAGATGACTTGCCTAGTACAGTTGCCGCAGCAACGTGTCTTGTGCTTATTTTGGGATTTTCAGCTACGCGGACCAGAATTTCTTCTTCTTTTTCCGGAGTCTTCGGGCG
This sequence comes from Polydrusus tereticollis, assembly GCA_963920685.1. NCBI lineage: Eukaryota > Metazoa > Arthropoda > Insecta > Coleoptera > Curculionidae > Polydrusus > Polydrusus tereticollis. Next base: position 182,775,738 of record OY987327.1, on the reverse strand, counting down.
CCCTGTGGAATCCCGTTTAGGACGAAAGGTACCTGTTCCTCCTAATCGGTCGTAAATATTTTTGAAAATGTTAAAACCAGGTTGTCTTCGATTTGGATAGAGTTCCGAATATCGTCTCTGGGCTCCTCGTCCATTAAAATTTTCCTGCGCGTATACACACAACATATCCCGCATTTCTGCATTTGAAAACAAATTGTGTTTCGGCATTGTTACTTAACTTACGATAAACTCAAAAATTAAACATTTTCTGACAAAGCTATCTTACAATAATCAACAAACAAATAACATGGAGGTTTTATAGCAACTGCATGATTTCATTTGTTTTCTCATAGCTTACTTTAAGAAAAAAATTTTGTTTGCAAATTATAATAATTGGGCAGGGTGCACTGAATAATTTAAATGCAAATAGCTCCGAAACAGTAACTCTGAGCGACCTGAACGTAGTATACCTTTTTTACGTAATAAATATGAAAACAGTATTATTTTCATTAAAAACTTAAATACACTGAGGCACAAAAAAGTTATGACCTAATAAATGTGCGAAAAATACCGCAGACAGCGCCCCCTACATTGTACATTAAAGTTTTACAAGAAAGTCAATTTCTCGTCACAAGTTATCCCTAATTACAAAATTCTGTGAAAACGTTAGTTTTTCTCAAAGTTATAAGAGAAGAACAAAAATGAAGTTTTAACTTTAACATTCTGTATCTCACTTAATATCAACTTTCGGATATAGGTAAGTATGAATAAATCCTAATATTTTTACGTAAGGAGTTTGTGGTTTTTCTATGTACCATTAATTAGCGGGCACCCTGTGTATGTGCCTAATGTAGAGCAAGAGATATTTTTTCATAAAACGACGACGAAAAGTAGTCATTGAATTATTGTTTCTGGTATGAGTTTTAATTACTTCATTTACATTAGCGGACATTTTTGGGTTTACATTATTACGTCTAACTTTGTTTTTTAATTCGGACCATATCATTCTATATGATTCAAATCGCAACGGTAGGGGGGCAATCTAAGTGGTATGTTACCGGATGCTTTTATAGCCTCATCTACGCAATATATTTTATCATACGATTTTGTTTTTAGTACCTCATTTTTTCAATTTGTGTTAAATATTTTTGTCTCCATTCACTAACCGTTGGGTCTCTTTAATGCAAATGCGCTTGTCAATTTTTTTAAATCTAAATCCAATTTTGTGCACGAATCGGCGTAACGTTTCGCGACTAGCAGCAAATCGACCATTTGCTAATAACTTTTCTCCCAAAGAATCAAGTGACGGAATCTGCTTAAGCTCATACATCGCATATACTTCCCTGCGAATCAACTCTGCATCACCATTGTCCTTCCTCTCCAGTGAATTGTCTTGGTCAAGGAACCGACGCAAGGTAGACCTTGGAATGCCGGTTAAGACCTGCAGACAAATATTTTCCGTAAGATTTTGACCTGATATTTTTGTATCACTCTGTGTGGCTACAAGGTCGGTCCAATGAAAGAAAATGCTTATTTCGACTTCCAAAATAACATACTAAAGTTTTTAAAAAATCTCTCCGGAATCCACAAGAAGTGTAATATGTTCTTTCATATCAAAACTAAAAAAAATATAAATTTTACTTTGATATACTCGCAAAACAATCCTCTTGCAGCACATCTGTAAATGGCACTCTCTTTTTTGCTCGTTTTTGTTTTTCAATTCCGTCGTCGGATTCACAGTTTTTAACCTACGGTCTGAACATTTTAAAAATGACTAATATTAATAATACCACTGAACACCGTTGAATGACACAGTTCAAATGATTTAATAATAATTCGACAATTTCCAATGTGTCGACAAATATAATTAATTATACCTTAAACACGTACATTATCAAAATAAAAATAAAATACCTCCCTGTTACTTAGAAACGCTTACAAACCAGCCCTTAATTGGTTTATGGTGGGTAAAGTCGCCCGATCGTTATAAAGTAGGTAAAGTCATGACCATTTACCTTGTGTCGGAGTATATAAGAATAAAGCGCTCATTTGTAACGTCATCACTTGGGGGCCGACGAATAAACGAATACGATATATATTATATGCTTTTTGTTGGAAAATTAAATGAATATGTTAGAAAGCATATAACTGTGGAAAGCCTCAATGCAGCGCATTATAAAAACTGTAAAACAGTAAAACAACCAGTTATGTTATAAAACATTCCTTATTGTCTCTATCAAAGTCTTGTAGTTGCACATAGGAACTATCACAAATAAATTAAAAAGTAAAAGTGCTTATAAAGCATTAAATTCTATAATATTCTTACATCATATCGTTACAGCAGTTTTTGCTTCCAAAAACAAAAATGAATGGTGGGAAACACGTTTTAACTTTACACATTTTGCGTTAAATGAACGAAGACCGGAGATATAGATGCAAAGAAAATTGAAGTTAATACACATAACCCTTTAGTTAAAAATATATCTATACAGCCAGCCGTGTCGTATTAGAATATAAGAAAAAATTGTTGTGTTCCTGGTACAATGTACACTGCACTGACTGGCTGGTACGTGGGTTTTAGTAATTTTTTTTTTATAGGATGTGATGATCTGTGTGAAATTTAATTTTACCTGTGATACGATTATCACCATTTACGAATTTTACTCGTTATTTGATCGGCTTCATTATTCTATATTGTCTGTTGTCAGACAATGTAAATATAAAATTCATAAGAATAACAATACATTTTTTTATTCAATTAGACGGCCATTCTTAGCCATGTTTGTTGCGTTTAGGATAAAAATATTGTTTTTTTGTTTTTTATTCATATTGAATCGCCCAGTGGGTAACAATATAAGCATTGCCATACAACGCAAGCTGTAAATTAACAGCTTTGCCCGGGATAAAGTAATATAATGTGTCTCGATTCTTTGATGCCATCAAGACTGGTTTAAATTTTTTTTGCTCTGAATTTGATTTCGTTTTTAGAAGTTCTAGTGGTAAATTTAAATAGGCTAAAATGTGTAGCATTTGTTGCATAGATTTTAATTTTTGAGTACATATTTCTTCATAAGAAGCTTGTTGTTACTCTTCAATAACATATTATATACTATACAAGGTGTTTCAGAAGTATGGTACGTAACTTAAGGGGGTGATTCCTTATGATATTCTAGGAGAAATAGTTCATATGAACATCTGTCCGGAGTTGCCCAGTTTTTGATATACAGGGTTTTAAAGTTTAAAAAAAAATAGTTTTTTTTATAATTTTTTTAAATATCATTTTCCCGATTTTATTGAAGTTTGGTACCGATATTAATTAGGCCTAACTAGATTAAATTTATTAAGTCCAATGACGTCCCGGGGTGCATCTTAACCAATATTATTGACAAGGAAATGTACGCCACTGACTTTTTTCTAATTACGATATTTTTTTTCGGATTTACCAACTAATAATACAACTTTTTTGTTCCTTGAATTGTTTTCGTATCTTGCCTCGTTTTCGAGGAAAAATAGAAACCACTTTATTGCATGTACCGGGTGTTCCACCTAAGGAGGTAATCGGCTATATCTCAGAAAGTAATAACACTAGGACTTTGGGGAAAAATATATATCGATAAAAGCGACCAAGAGAAAGTGCTGGAAATTATTTTCAAGTTCGATAAATGACCGCTAGGGGGCGTAAGAGAACTTTCAAAATAGAAATACCGATTTTCTCTTGATTTTTCTTAATAAAAATATGTTAAAAATATGAAATGAAATGAAAAGTCTATATGAAAAGTCTATATTTGTCCATTAAACAACATACAATCATCTGACAATCAAACGTAGTACAAAATGTTTGCCCATTAGGCGTAGGACGTGTCTTAAAATAGTTCAAAATTCACTAGCATGCTACTAAAAAATTGCAATAAGCATTGTATTCTTCATAAAATTATGCAACTTTATGTTAGGAATCGGTTTTTTCTATTTTCAATAATAAAGTGGTGGGAGAAGGTCAAACTTTTTTTCTTTCAAACGCTGATATCTCTGCTTTGGATAGACCAATTTTATTCAACTTGGTCTTGAAAAAAAGCCCTTCTTTTCCTCTACACGTAGATCTATTAACTATACCATATTGATTCTGATGGTGGCCACTAGATGGCTTTTTTCGTAATTCCTCAATAAATAAGGATTTTCTCAAAAAAATCCAATGTTATGATATGACTTTTTCACCATATTTTATTTTAGGCTTATAAAGGCTATTAAATAGTGGAATAAAAAATCCAGGTCCGTATTTAAAATAAAAAAAAGTTGATGATGGTCGCTCGAATCCGAAACGTCGGATTAAAAAACTAACCCCATCAGCTTGTAGAGGAGGAAAAGTTACTATAAGAAACTGAAAACCGCAACGTGAAATCTTTTGTTAAACTAGAGAAATTAGGGATAATAAAATTAATGTTTTAAAAAATGGCCTATTTTTCCATATTAATTATTATTATCCCTAATTTCTCTAGTTTAACAAAAGATATCACGTTGCGGTTTTCAGTTCTTTATGGTAACTTTTCCTCCTCTACAAGCTGATGGGGTTAGTTTTTTTTATCCGACGTTTCGGATTCGAGCGACCATCATTAACTTTTTTATTTTAAATACGGACCTGGATTTTTTATTCCACTATTTAATAGCCTTTATAAGCCTAAAATAAAATATGATGAAAAAGTCATATCATAACATATTTTTATACTATCATTGGTAGAGGCAATATTAAATGCTGTTCGTTTTCAAATTGTCACCCTGTATATTATTCCTGCAGGTACATACGGTAAGAGTTAAACTGCCTCGACATCTACTGTAAATACACATAGTTCGCCAGCCAAAGCTCTTTCTTTATCAAATTGTTTTTCTCTTCGTGCTCTATCTTTTTCTGTAATATGTTTTGTATACGTTTCTAATGTTACATGTCCCAATTTATACGAAAAACATAGATCACATTGATCTTTACTGGGATGAAAAATATCAATATTAAGGTTTTTCATTTCTGATAGGAATACATCATACCCTGCAGCAAATTCGGCAAACTTTCCAGATACAGCTTGCTAGTCGAAGCTCGACAGTAATGCGAAGGCATTTTAGGAAGTAGCTCGAAAAAATCATTAATTTTAAGACGTTTTTCACCAGAATCTAAGTTACCTTTAACCTAGTTAAGGACACTCCATTGGTCTAAATTTAGAGCTACTAAAAACAACTAAATGTTAGGTTAGCACAAATTAGAAAAGCAACAGGTCGATGCCGGTCAAGTAGTAAGATTCGAGGTTTTGAATTCAGGATTAGGATACAAGTTTTGTTTTTACTGTAATGCATGCTCTTGATCGTGGCTATTGTGATCAGGGCTTTACAATCGGTGCGCAGTAGTAGGTAGTTACTGTAAACGCTCGTAACTCAAAACCGTTAAAACTTGAGATACAAGGTTTTGACTTCTGAGCGACGATAGGTATTTTTTTTGTACGTGCAATAAAGTGTTTTTTATTCTTTATCTCGAAAACGAAGCAAGATAGGAAAACAATTCAAGGAACAAAAAAGTTGTATTCTTATTTGGTAAATCCGAAAAAATATATCAAAATAGAAAAAAGTCAGTGGCGTACATTTTTTTCTCAATAATATTCGTTAAGGTGCTCTCCGGGACGCCACTGGACTTAATAAATTTAATCTAGTTAGGCCTAATGAAGCCCCTTATTACTATGAAGAACCGCACCAAATTTCAACAAAATCGGGAAAAAAATATTTAAAAAAATTATAAAAAACCGACTATTTTTAAAAAACTTTAACATTGTATATCAAAATCGGGGCAACTCTGGACACATGTTCATACGAACTTTTTCTCTTAAAATATCATTAGAAATCTTGCCCTTAAGTTACGTACCGTACCTCGGAAACACCCTGTATAATAGCTGTAATATGGTTAAGTTTATGCCTAAACACCAGGTGGAATCGTTAAGTTTAATTTTTAGGTATATTGTGTCTATGTTATGGTTTCTAGCCAGACTAGTTGCCTGTTAATTGACCATTTTAATTAAGTTTGAAATACTACTATATAATTATTGTCTTTTTTATTCCTTTACCGTAATAATAAAAATCGTAAGTTATCAGTATAAGTCGTTTCATTCGTTTTTTTTTCTTAAAAATATGCGAATAGTCCAAGCTCTCACCATACAAAACCTACCTCACAACATTACAAAAACTGTCTAAGTGAATTCAATACATAATGTGAGAGGGAATGATTAATCGGTGACCGAGTTGGTGTAAACTTTTTATGTAACCCCTTATAAATAAATTTTCATGATGTCATCTACTTTTTCAAATTTTATCTTGAAGTTGAATGGGTCCTTACTGGCCTGTCAGTTTAAAAATGTTAACAAAATAGCAGACTTAATTTTTTAAATAAATAATATACCGGGTGTCCCACTAAGAATGGCTGTCGGCCGTATCTCAGAAAGTGTTAGATGTATGGCTTGCGGAAAAAAAATATATTAGGTAAAGTGGTCATGAAAAATTGCTGGAAATTATTTTCAAGTTTCTCAGACTGGCGCTAGAGGGCGCAACAGTAACGGTAAATATGAATCGCGAAGTTTCCTCAAAAGTCGCCTAGTTAAGGTATCCCGAAAATAACATTTTTGTATATTTCGAAGATTTATTAATAGAATTCACCTATAGAACGTGTTCGTCACTTTTCAAATAAAGTGGTGGGGGAAGGTTGAACATTATTTGTAATAAATGCTGATAACTCCGGTCTGGCTTAACATAATTTAGTAAACTTAGTTTTGTTAAAAAGGACTTTTCTCACTCTATATATCATCTTATGAACTACGGCAATATGTGTTTTACACTAGACGCTAGGGGGCGCTGTCTTACAACTTCACAAACATTGCGCGTTTTTTCCATAATTGTAAATATAATCGTATATTCAATTTTACCTGATTACAAGGATGATTAAAAGTCTAAGAAGTCAGCGAAAACCGCAAGTTAATATCTATTTTCAATCCGGAGATATCAACAACAATAATCATACTTACGGAACATTATGATTTTATTTTTAAGTTGCCATTGTAAAGGTTTTTTTTAAGAGTCAAATAGGCCTTGGAAAAACAAAATATGAAGGTACGTATGTTTCAAGCAAATATGTCGTTACGACAATAATTCTCAGTGGCGCCCTAAATGTTCAAATTGTCGCCCATCGTTCTGTATACACGACTCCAATCTCTCCCTGGTTGATAATACTGCAGTTTCTACCTCTACCATAGGGATACGGCGGCTGCTGTCCATTATCCTTTTTATCACGTTTTCCCTTGTGGTGGGTCTGGTAACAAAAACAAGATCCTTCAACTTAACTAGGCGACTTTTGAGGAAACTTCGTGATTCATATTTACTGTTACTGTTGCGTCCTCTAGCGCCAGTCTGAGAAACTTGAAAATAATTTCCAGCAATTTCTCATGACCACTTTACCTAATATATTTTTTTTCCGCAAGCCATACGACTAACACTTTCTGAGATACGGCCGACAGTCATTCTTAGTGGGCCACCCGTTACAGACGATGTTTCAAAATACAGCGTGTTTACTAACCATACGGCAAAAACTGAAGGGGATTATTTCCTGGACTATTGTAAGAATATTTTGTCCTTTGATGATTTTTGGAACGTCGCTTTGTTTCGAAGATACAGGGCGAGAAAAATTTTCGACGATAACATTCTATTAGCAAGAATTACACGTAAAGCTTCTTAATCTACAAGAAGTGTTAAAAATGACTACCTCCGGCTAGGATTCAAGATTCTAATCTTATCTTCTCATTGACTGCCGAATTCTTTCAAAAACACCAGGGTCGTTTCATATTAGTCACACAATCAGAGGCGTATTAATGGGGGGGGGGGGGGGGGGTCCAGACCCCTGTGGGCTCGATGGTAGAGAATACTCAAAATCACATTCATTCATTTTCAATAAACAACATTAAACATAACTTCAAATTTTCCAGATCGATTTCAATTGTACGAAGGCGGAGAAGGGCCACATAAAACAATAAAATAAAAATGTCTTAAAATTTCGACTTATAACACGAAATTTTTAAAATTTCGTCTTATAACACGAAATTTTACTTTAAAATTTCAAGATAAGACAAAATTTTAAGTTATATCACAAAACTTTCAAATTTCGACTTATAATTCGAAATTTCAAAGTAAAATTTCATGTTATAAGACGAAAGTTTGGGTTATAACTCGAAAATTTAAAGTAAAATTTCGCGTTACAAGACGAAATTTCGGGTTATAACTCCAAAGTTTAAAGTAAAATTTTGTGTTTTGAGACTGAACATAACAGTGCACACCTTTGCTGAAATTTAGTGTAACCTTCAAATTAACCTAACCTTGACCTTGGAAGTGACCTTGAAAGTCCAAGGTCACTTGCAAAGTCAAATCCAATTCATAGTCAAGTGACCTTGAACTTGGATTTAACTTTGACTGTCAGGTTTTTTGACACTGAACATAACAGTGCACACCTTTGCTGAAATTTATTGTAACCTTCAAATTAACCTAACCTTGACCTTGGAAGTGACTTTAAAAGTCCAAGGTCACTTGCAAGGTCAAATCCAATGCTTAGTCAAGTGACCTTGAACTTGGATTTGACCTTGACTTTCAGTTTTTTGAGACTTTGCACATAACAGTGCACACGTTTGCTGAAATTTATTGTAATCTTCAAATTAACCTAACCTTGACCTTGGAAGTGACTTTAAAAGTCCAAGGTCACTTGCAAGGTCAAATCCAATGCTTAGTCAAGTGACCTTGAACTTGGATTTAACCTTGACTTTCAGTTTTTTTGAGACTTTGAACATAACAGTGCACACCTTTGCTGAAACTTAGTGTAACCTTCAAATTAACCTAACCTTGACCTTGGAAGTGACCTTAAAAGTCCAAGGTCACTTGCAAGGTTAAATCCAATGCTTAGTCAAGTGACCTTGAACTTGGATTTGACCTTGACTTTCAGTTTTTTGAGACTTTGCACATAACAGTGCACACGTTTGCTGAAATTTATTGTAATCTTCAAATTAACCTAACCTTGACCTTGGAAGTGACTTTAAAAGTCCAAGGTCACTTGCAAGGTCAAATCCAATGCTTAGTCAAGTGACCTTGAACTTGGATTTAACCTTGACTGTCAGGTTTTTTGACACTAAACATAACAGTGCGCACCTTTGCTGAAATTTATTGTAACCTTCAAATTAACCTAACCTTGACCTTGGAAGTGACCTTGAAAGTTCAAGGTCACTTGCGAGGTCAAATCCAATGCTTAGTCAAGTGACCTTGAACTTGGATTTCACCTTGACTTTCGGGTTTTTTGAGACTTCGAACATAACAGTGCACAGCCTTGCTGAAATTTAGGGTAACCTTGAAGTTAACCTAACCTTGACCTTGGACGTGACCTTGAAAGTGTAAGGTCACTTCCAAGGTCAAAAACAATTTTAGTCGAGTGACCTTTAACTTGACTTTGAGTTCTTTTTGAGACTGAACATAACGGTGCACACCTTTGCTAAAATTTAGTGTAACCTTGAAGTCGAGGTCAAATCCAAGTTCAAGGTCACTTGACTAAGCATTGGATTTGACCTCGCAAGTGACCTTGAACTTTCAAGGTCACTTCCAAGGTTACACTAATTTTTAGCAAAGGTGTCCACCGTTATGTTCAGTCTCAAAAAGAACTCAAAGTCAAGTTAAAGGTCACTTGACTAAAATCGGTTTTGACCTTGGAAGTGACCTTACACTTTCAAGGTCACGTCCAAGGTTAAGGTTAGGTTAACTTCAAGATTACAATAAATTTCAGCAAAGGTGTGCACTGTTATGTTCAAAGTCTCAAAAAAACCGAAAGTCAAGGTCAAATCCAAGTTCAAGGTCACTTGACTAAGCATTGGATTTGACCTCGCAAGTGACCTTGAACTTTTAAGTTCCCTTCCAAGGTCAAGGTTGGGTTAATTTGAAGGCTACAATAAATTTCAGCAAAGGTGTGCACTGTTATGTTCAAAGTCTCAAAAAAATTGAAAGTCAAGGTCAAAGTCAAGTTCAAGGTCATTTGACTAAGCGTTAGATTTGACCTTGCAAGTGACCTTGAACTTTCAAGGTCACTTCCAAGGTCAAGGCTAGGTTAATTTGAAGGTTACAATAATTTCAGCAGAAGTGTGCACTGTTATGTTCAGTATCAAAAAACCTGAAAGTCAAAGTTAAATCCAAGTTCAAGGTCACTTGACTAAGAATTGGATTTGACCTTGCAAGTTACCTTGAACTTTCAAGGTCACTTCCAAGGTCAAGGTTAGGTTAATTTGAAGGATACTTCAAGATTACAATAAATTTCAGCAAAGGTGTGCACTGTTATGTTCAAAGTCTCAAAAAAACCGAAAGTCAAGGTCAAATCCAAGTTCAAGGTCACTTGACTAAGCATTGGATTTGACCTCGCAAGTGACCTTGAACTTTTAAGTTCCCTTCCAAGGTCAAGGTTGGGTTAATTTGAAGGCTACAATAAATTTCAGCAAAGGTGTGCACTGTTATGTTCAAAGTCTCAAAAAAATTGAAAGTCAAGGTCAAAGTCAAGTTCAAGGTCATTTGACTAAGCGTTAGATTTGACCTTGCAAGTGACCTTGAACTTTCAAGGTCACTTCCAAGGTCAAGGCTAGGTTAATTTGAAGGTTACAATAATTTCAGCAGAAGTGTGCACTGTTATGTTCAGTATCAAAAAACCTGAAAGTCAAAGTTAAATCCAAGTTCAAGGTCACTTGACTAAGAATTGGATTTGACCTTGCAAGTTACCTTGAACTTTCAAGGTCACTTCCAAGGTCAAGGTTAGGTTAATTTGAAGGATACACTAAATTTTAGCACAGGTGTGTATTGTAATGTTCAAAGTCTCAAAAAAAACTGAAAGTCAAGGTTAAATCCAGGTTTAAGGTCACTTGACTAAGAATTGGATTTGACCTTGCAAGTGACCTTGAACTTTCAAGGTCACTTCCAAGGTCACGGCTGGGTTAATTTGAAGGTTACAATAAATTTCAGCAAACGTGTGCACTGTTATGTGCAAGTCTCAAAAAAACTTAAAGTCAAGGTCAAATCCAAGTTCAAGGTCACTTGACTAAGCATTGGATTTGACCTTGAACAAGTTCAACGCCACTTCACTAAAAAATTGGATTTGACCTTGATAGTGACCTTGAACTTTCAAGGTCAAGGTTAGGTTAATTTCAAGGTTACACTAAATTTTAGCAAAGGTGTGCACTGTTATGTTCAGTCTCAAAAATCCTGAAAGTCAAGGTTATATCCAAGTTCAAGGTCACTTCACTGAAAATTGGACTTGACCTCGCAAGTGACCTTGAACAAGTTCGACGCCACTTCACTAAAAATTGGATTTGACCTTGAAAGTGACCTTGAACTTTCAAGGTCACTTCCAAGGTCAAGGTTAGGTTAATTTCAAGGTTACACTAAATTTTAGCAAAGGTGTGCACTGTTATGTTTGGTCTCAAAAAGAACTCAAAGTGAAGTTCAATGTCACTTGACTAAGAATTGGATTTGACCTTGCAAGTGACCTTGAACTTTCTCAAGGTCATGTTTAATGTTAAAGCCAAGTTCAAGGGCACATGGCTGAAACTTGGATTTGACCTTGCAAGTGACCTTGGACTTTCTCAAGGTCACGGACAAGGTCATGTTCAATGTCAAAGCCAAGTTCAAGGTCACATGGCTAAAACTTGGATTTGACCTTGCAAGTGACCTTGAACTTTCTCAAGGTCACAGACAAGGTCATGTTCAATGTTAAAGCCAAGCTCAAGGTCACATGGCTGAAACTTGGATGTGACCTTGAACTTTCTCAAGGTCACGGACAAGGTTATCTTCAATGTCAAAGCCAAGTTCAAGGTCACATGGCTGAAACTTGGATTTGACCTTGCAAGTGACCTTGAACTTTCTCAAGGTCACGGTCAAGGTCATGTTCAATGTCAAAGCCAAGTTTAAGGTCACATGGCTGAAACTTTGATTTGACCTTGCAAGTGACCTTGAACTTTCAAGGTCACGGACAAGGTCATGTTCAATGTCAAAGCCAAGTTCAAGGTCACATGGCTGAAACTTGGATTTGACCTTGCAAGTGACCTTGAACTTTCTCAAGGTCACGGACAAGGTCATGTTCAATGTCAAAGCCAAGTTCAAGGTCACATGGCTGAAACTTGGATTTGACCTTGCAAGTGACCTTGAACTTTCTCAAGGTCACGGACAAGGTCATGTTCAATGTCAAAGCCAAGTTCAAGGTCACATGGCTGAAACTTGGATTTGACCTTGCAAGTGACCTTGAACTTTCTCAAGGTCACGTTCAATGTCAATGCCAAGTTCAAGGTCACATGGCTGAGACTTGGATTTGACCTTGAACTTTCTCAAGGTCACGGACAAGGTCATGTTCAATGTCAAAGCCAAGTTCAAGGTCACATGGCTAAAACTTGGTTTGACCTTGCAAATGAGCTTGAACTTTCTCAAGGTCACGGTCAAGGTCATGCTCAATGTCAAAGCCAAGTTCAAGGTCACATGGCTAAAACTTGGATTTGACCTTGCAAGTGACCTTGAACTTTCTCAAGGTCATGTTCAATGTCAAAGCCAAGTTAAAGGTCACATGGCTGAAACTTGGATTTAACCTTGCAAGTGACCTTGAACTTTGTCAAGGTCACGGACAAGGTCATGTTCAATGTAAAAGCCAAGTTTAAGGTCACATGGCTAAAACTTGGATTTGACCTTGCAAGTGACCTTAAACTTTCTCAAGGTCACGGACAAGGTCACGTTCAATGTCAATGCCAAGTTCAAGGTCACATGGCTGAAACTTGGTTCGACCTTGCAAATGAGCTTGAACTTTCTCAAGGTCAAGGTCATGTTCAATGTCAAAGCCAAGCTCAAGGTCACATGGCTGAGACTTCGATTTGACCTTGCAAGTGACCTTGAACATTCTCAAGGTCACGGACAAGGTCACGTTCAATGTCAATGCCAAGTTCAAGGTCACATGGCTGAGACTTGGATTTGACCTTGCAATTGACCTTGAACTTTCTCAAGGTCACGGACAAGGTCATGTTCAATGTCAAAGCCAAGCTCAAGGTCACATGGCTGAGACTTGGATTTGACCTTGCAAGTGACCTTGAACTTTCTCAAGGTCACGGACAAGGTCATGTTCAATGTCAAAGCCAAGTTCAAGGTCACATGGCTAAAACTTGGTTTGACCTTGCAAATGAGCTTGAACTTTCTCAAGGTCACGGTCAAGGTCATGCTCAATGTCAAAGCCAAGTTCAAGGTCACATGGCTAAAACTTGGATTTGACCTTGCAAGTGACCTTGAACTTTCTCAAGGTCACCGACAAGGTCATGTTCAATGTCAAAGCCAAGTTAAAGGTTACATTGCTGAAACTTGGATTTTATCTTGCAAGTGACCTTGAACTTTCAAGGTCACGGACAAGGTCATGTTCAATGTCAAAGCCAAGTTCAAGGTCACATGGCTGAAACTTGGATTTGACCTTGCAAGTGACCTTGAACTTTCTCAAGGTCACGGACAAGGTCATGTTCAATGTCAAGCCAAGTTCAAGATCACATGGCTAAAACTTGGATTTGACCTTGCAAGTGACCTTGAACTTTCAAGGTCACGGCCAAGGTCATGTTCAATGTCAAAGCCAAGCTCAAAGTCACATGGCTGAAACTTGGATTTGACCTTGCACGTGACCTTGAACTTTCTCAAGGTCACGGACAAGGTCATGTTCAATGTCAAAGCCAAGTTCTAGGTCACATGGCTGAAACTTGGATTTGACCTTGCAAGTGACCTTAAACTTTCTCAAGGTCAAGGTTAGGTTAATTTGAAGGTTACACTAAATTTCAGCAAAGGTGTGCACTGTGATGTTCAAAGTCTTAAAAAAACTCAAAGTCAAGGTTAAATCCAAGTTCAAGGTCACTTGACTAAGCATTGGATTTGACCTTGCAAGTGACGTTGAACTTTCAAGGTCACTTCCAAGGTCAAGGTTGGGTTAATTTGAAGGTTACACTAAGTTTTAGCACAGGTGTGTATTGTTATGTTCAAAGTCTCAAAAAACTCAGTCAAGTTCAAATCCAAGTTCAAGGTCACTTGACTAAAAATTGGATTTGACCTTGAACTTTCAAGGTCACTTCCAAGGTCAAGGTTAGGTTAATTTGAGGCTACAATAAATTTCAGCAAAGATGTGCAAGTAGCCTTGAACTTGGATTTGACCTTGACTTTAAGTTTTTCTTTTGATACTTTGAACATAACAATGCAGACCTGCTGTTATATTTTAATATGAATATGAATAATGGACCATTATTCACCTGAAGACGACTGGAGATATTCACCAGTTGAAACGATGTGATAAAAATAAATAATGGCAATGGAAGTCCAAACACATCTATCCTTCACAAATAATATTAATAAAAATAAAAATTAAAAATATTTCAGGATCAGCTTAGCTCTTCAATGTTATTTTTATTCTTCTCACTGATCCATTACGTTATACCTTATGTGTATAGATATGTGCTCTAAATCATTTTATGTTTCGTGTGACACTGTGATTTTAAATTTGATCTTTCTTGAGTCTTTCCAAAACATATTCTGATATGTAATAATTAAGTTCCAACCTGTGACACCTTGTTGATTTCTTTTGTGTGTTAGTATTATGTGTTTACATTGTGGAAAGTGTTTTTATATATATGACTATTATTTTACATTGTATTCTTTACGTGCGTACCTACAGGGCCGTCTTTAGGTATGTGGGGGCCCCTGGCACTTTTGGCGTTGTGGCCTTTCTACTATCTTTGTTTCTTAAAAAAAGCGCCGCGGGCAAATTTTTTTTAAGGTGCCATGCTCTTTTATTGGACTATTTAAATTTAGAAATTTACTTTTCGATAGCCCAACCCGAGAAAACGTAGAAATAAAGAAATTTCTAAATATAAACGGCAAAATTTTTATTTTAAAAATTTTTTTTAAGTGTGGTAGGTAGTATTTCTGTCGATGTATTAAATTTGAAATATTGATTCATGTTGTTAATTATTGTAAATGAATGAATGATGAATAATTTAATTTTAAGTTTTCTCTTTACTATTGAGCTAGGAAGCGCCACGCCCGAGATTCTCCATACTATATACTGCCACTCACCAACAGATGTCGCAGATTACCATTATTCTAATTACAGACAAATTATTGTTGCCAGATTTTAAATGATTACTTTTTTTTTACGATTTTTTAAATAAACATTTTAGTCAAATTAATGTTAATTCCCAGTTAATAGTGTTAATACATAAGCCTTTTTAAGAAATTCTGTCAGCCGTAGAGGGATCGGCGGGGCCCCCCGTGGCCGGGGGCCCCGGGCCCATGCCTATAGATGGCCCTGCGTACCTACCAATACTTTATACCAACCTTGTTTGAGAACCACAACATTCTTTCAAGAATAAAGAATACTTGAATTTAAGTTATATTTTATATAAATGACTTAATTTAATAATGTACTTTTTATGTGCTGCATCTTCCTGGTTCCTGTTTTATATAATTAACTAGGCTTGCCTGGGCTTGTTTTATTCTTAATGTTGTATGTTCATGCCCTAATATATATTTTAATTGTCTCCTCCCTTTTATTATATTTTGTAAAGTTTTTCAATAATCATATTTCTCTATTATTATTTTTTTGTTCTGTAATTTTTTGGTGGTATAGTTCTTTCTTTAAAGTAAATTTAAAATTATTCAATAAATTATCATATTTTTATTTTTGTTGTTATCTGATATGAAGCTCGTA
The DNA here is from genome assembly GCA_963920685.1 of Polydrusus tereticollis. NCBI lineage: Eukaryota > Metazoa > Arthropoda > Insecta > Coleoptera > Curculionidae > Polydrusus > Polydrusus tereticollis. The sequence goes on along the minus strand of OY987327.1, from coordinate 182,759,960 downwards.
GGAAAAATGTTGTTCCTAACACGTGCGCAAAGTGCTTTTCCGCACGCAAGAATTTATCCGAACTCCGCTTCGCGTCGTTCGTCCAACTATACTTGCGTGCGGAAAAGTATCACTTTGCGCACTTGTTAGGAAAATAACTATTTTGATTTGCCTAGGTATTTATAAAATACTGTGATTTAAATTGTAATTTAATATTATATAAGTATTGCTTTGTCAATAAGTCTTTGAATCTTCTGACAATAAAGCTTATTTGAATTTGAATTTTGAATATGTATTATATAGTAATAGGTATTTTTTGGGTACGAAAGCATAAAAGTATTTTTTTTCAAGTACAAATTATGGACAGTGTTCCACCCTTCTTTCACTACCATACTATGTATGGAATTCACCCAGGAAATGTTTGTAACGCCGAATTTATAATTTGCTTAAATAGTGCCAGCAAAATTAGTTAGTAAAAGTATTACTATTTATTTACTTCAAATATATATTTGAAACTTAATATTAAACAAGAATTATTGTAAAATAAATATTAACTTATTTTATTGTCGATACATGGCTAAGAGAAGTGTATTCCCTCACTGTTAAATGCGTGTAGTATCCTAAAAAATAATTAAAAAATAAATGTTGATGGAAACGTTAGTTTGAGATGTTTTGAGTAATGCCTTAGATCAACTGACTGGTCAGTTTGACGGCGGTAAAATTTAAATGTTCACAAAAAAAGTTACTTAACTTGTACGGCAGAACCCATATTGGTAATTCCCCGAAATAAGTTAGTGCAGATCAGCCAGATTTGACCTTATATCTTGTTGACCAGTCAATTGACCCGGCCCATAAATTAGGTGGTCAAATTATTCCATGTCGGGAATCACCGACCGTTCTGCCGTATAAGTTAAAAAGTTAGTTATTTCACTTTTTAACGAAAATTAAATTTAACCGCGGTAAAATTGACCAGTCAATTAACGCAAAACACCACTCTATTTAATAGTACCCGGTGTATTCTTAGTATTAAATCCCAATTAATTATAAAACTCATAACCCAATATTATTGCCAGTAACGTAACAGTCGAATCCGTGTAAACTACCAAAACACTTTGGTGTCATCGGTGGTTTGCATTGGTTTTCATGGTTATGGCTGCTACGTCACTGGCAATAATATTGGGATTTTAGTATAGATAGGTAAATAAATTATGTAGGTAGTTCTAAATTTTATTTCACAGTAAGTTAGGTATATTATGTTCCATTTCCTTACGAAAAAGGAATATTGTAATACATACCCCATAAAATCATCCAAATCCATTGATCTAGCTCGCTTTTCTGAAGCTTCTGCTTTTGTCAAAATTTCTGCTATTTTGTCTTTAATAATAATGTCGGCAGGTATCTCCTAAAAGCACAAAATAGTAAGTTCAATGGAAGAGTGAAGACTAAACAACAATTGATGAAAAGGGTTACCAGCGGCACAAATTTAACTTACTTTATTGTGCAAACTGCAATGTAATTTATAATTTTTCTCCAGAGTTGCTAACACTGCAGTCTGTTTAAACGCACTGCCTAAAGTTTTATTTTTTCTTGTAAATGCTATTCTAGCGAGACCATCCCATTCTGCATAAGGTATTGGCGGAGGAGGATTTCGCGGTTCTATTCTTACCACTGCAGACTCTACTTTTGGAGGAGGCCGAAAATTATTTTTCCCTACCTAAAATTAAAAAAAAAACACTTTGTTGAAGAATCTAGTATTATCCAGGATCCTGCAACAACGTGTAGGGCACTCACAACGCGCATGCTTTAACTATGAATAAGAGCGTATTTTAGAAAAATACACCCAAGAAATTTTTGATAAGTAAAAGTAAAATTTCTTTAAATGGAATACTCTCTATATTATTGCTTATTTAGATTCTGACTGGGAACTTTAATTTATTCCTAAAATCTGAAGGGATTTAAATTGTTGGATATGCAGTAAACTTAATTTTTTTTTGTCGTTTTTAATATTTGATATTCTACTTTAAAAAATGACCATTACCTCGGGTGTAGGCTTTTAAAAAAAAATAATGATGAAAACCCTATTGCAGATTGTTTAGAAATGCCATTTTTAGAATTTCACTATATGGGTAAATATTGGCTAAGGGGCCTAAATACATATCAGATTTGGCAAGAGGTAAAGTAAGTCCTAGTTATTATCTATTATAGAAATTATCTTGATTATACTTTGAAGATTATCTCCACAAAGCGGCCAGACAAATTATTGATTTTTTCATATTTTTTTACTTCCAGAGAAATTACACTTACCAGGGTAATCATACAATATCAGTGAAATTACTTTTTTTGTACCAGAGTAATAACATTCTTGAGTTTTGTAACCAGATATAAATTCAAAAAAAAAAATTAAGTTTATAAGTAACGGAAATAAAACTTTATTTGTTTTGTCTTCAAATAAACTAACCTCTAATAAGCAAGGAGTTAACTAACGTAACCAAATCTATGATTTAAGAAGGCAAAATATCTACATTCTTGTACATTTTTAGTTTAGATATTAACGAGGGCATTAAGCACAAGTAAAAACTAAATATTACTGTTGCTTTGCAACAGTGTTCAGGTGCAGATAGGAACACAGTAACGTGACATATTAAAATATGTTAATACTTAGTCAGTCTCTTAAGCAAGTCTTAAGTAAACTTAAATTAACTGCATTTTTAACAAAATTTAAGGTTGACCAAAATAATTCACTTTAACATGAAAATACCAAATTTACTGTTCAAATACATCAACTCGCTCTAAAAATTTGTAAAAATAATGATATTTTTATAACATAAAAGTCAGAACTGGCAATATGGTAAGCATTTGATCTAGAGATATGAAAGAAATATCATCATCGTTAATTTTAAAAATATTTCCATTGTAATTACATAATTTTAAAAAAGTAACGTTTATTTCTCCCTCTTCTTCATCTATATCTCCAGAAACCACTGTAACCTATCTATATTCAGTCTTTTTAGCACATAATTTTACTAGAACATAATCACCTGTCATATATAGATAAGGAGAAAGACCTGAGGTTCCAGCTACTGAGTTACCTTTATTTTATGAGCCAGTATCTTGCTTTTTTTTAATTAATAACTGATTCTAATTTTTTATCTATTAAAAGATCTGTTTCTGACTTGGAATAAACTCCATCAACGGATAAAATAGGGACACAAGCGCGAAGTACTGCCTTCTTTCAAAAACTGAACTACACTATTTTTTACTTTATTAAAAATATTATTGTGTCTTGTTTTTCTCCTATACTAAGTAATGATTTTGATACAGAAGTCTCTTTTTATTTTCTCAGCTAAAATATTTTCAATATCTTTTTAAATTTCATATTTTTTTAACTATTCTTCCAGTTAGAACTTTGGCAAACATATATTTTTCTTTCAATGAAGTAAGTGATAAATAGCTTGCATTCAATTGTTGTTTCATTACTTCTCCAAACAACAAATTTCTAGTTACCTGCTACTTTGCTTCTGAAGTGGGGTTGGATATAAGCTGGTTAATTTTTTTATTGGGAGTTAAAGGTTCATTTCCCTTTGGTTTTTCCTTGGAGCGTTGTAACCGTTTCTTATACTAATTAACTTATTATTATTATATCAATAGCAAGCGGAGAATCCGATGAAGCTATTGTTTTAGTCTATTTAATATTTTTAATATTTATCGTGATTTAAAATGTCTAAAGTCCGTTGGTCTATTTAAATTATTACACTTTTAAATTCTCAGGCAAAAATAATTTGTTTACGGGTAGGTAAGTATTTTGGACTCACAAATATTATTAGATTTTTAGTTTAACGAATATCATTAGGCACCGTAATGGACAAAGTTTTGAGTTAACTGTTTGAAATTATGATTAACTCGGTTTTTAAAGGAGTTTACACTATTTGCACACACTGTGCTTTCTTCAAGTGAATTCCATATATATACACCACCCGATTGCTGAGGAAGTTCTTTCTTGGAAATGTCGCAGATTTTTCTTTGCTTAATTTTTTTGAGTGTCCACGAAGCTGTTGATTCTGGTTTAAGTTATACAAACTTCTCAAGTTACAAGAATAGTAGTCCGTTAGTATTTTATAAGTTTCTATTATATTACCCCTAGTTCTTCTTTGCTTCAGAGCAGTTAACCCAAATCTTTCAAGTCGTTCCGGATAAGGTAGTCCTCCCAATTCAAGTGGGATTCTGGTAACCCGCCTTTGGACCCTTTCCAAAATTTCAATATCTTTGATGTAGTAGGGGTTCCAAATATTATATCCGTATTCAATTTTTGGTCTAATATAGGAGGTGTACAGGGTTATCCAACCAAGACTAGACAAGGCGATTTTTTGACTTTTCCTGTACTTTTATAAAAAAACTGAAATAGCCATCTTAAGTCATTTTCTCCCGCGAATTCGAATATCTTCAGCAAAAAACAATTGAACATCAAACAAAAGTACTAGGGGTCACTTTGATATTTTTTTAAATGGAACACCCTATATCTTCGAATATTTTTGGATTTAACATAAAATAGCAATTATTTTTTAATAAGTGCATTATAAGTCTAAACCTAATAGTTTCCGAGATATCGACTTTTGAAAAATGACATTTTTCAACTTTGACAGCTTCTAGCTTTCTAACGGTACGCTTTAGAGTAAAACGGCTTACATGTCCCTATCTTACTTTTTTATGATCTTTACAAAAACATGAACTTCCGGTAAAACCGAAAGTACTGTATTTCCGGTTTTTGAGTTACATCCGGTTTAACCGGAAGTTGATGTTTTTGGGAAGATAATAAAAAAGTAAGATAGGGACATGTAAGCCGTTTTACTCTAAAGCGTACCGTTAGAAAGCTAGAAGCTGTCAAAGTTGAAAAATGTCATTTTTCAAAAGTCGATATCTCGGAAACTATTAGGTTTAGACTTATAATGCACTTATTAAAAAATAATTGCTATTTTATGTTAAATCCAAAAATATTCGAAGATATAGGGTGTTCCATTTAAAAAAATATTAAAGTGACCCCTAGTACTTTTGTTTGATGTTCAATTGTTTTTTGCTGAAGATATTCGAATTCGCGGGAGAAAATGACTTAAGATGGCTATTTCAGTTTTTTTATAAAAGTACAGGAAAAGTCAAAAAATCGCCTTGTCTAGTCTTGGTTGGATAACCCTGTACAGTTTCCTTACAATTTGTAGAGAGTGATCTTTGAAAGTCTTTTGCACCATGAAAATAAAACTATTGACCTTCTTTACCATTTTATTAATATGTGATTCCCATTTTAAATTAGAAGAAATTAGTATCCCCAGATCTGTCTGTTCTGCAACGCTAATAAGTTGACAATTATTTAGCAAATATGTTTCACAAGGGTTATTTGGACCAATATGCAGTACTGTACATTTTGATACATTAAGCTTCATGCACCACCGGTTTGTCCATGTCTCAATACGCCTCAGATCTCTGTCTAAGCAATTCTTTTGCAACAGTGGATTACAGAATAACTTGGTATCGATGCTGGTCTCAATATTCCATGACAAATCGCTAACATAAACCAAAAACAGTAATGGTCCCAAAACAGATCCTTGGGGGACCCCACTTAGAACCGGATGTTTATTGGATAAGATACCATTGACCTTTACTTGATAGAAGCGGTTGGTGAGAAAGTCATTGATTAGACTCAGCAGTTTGCCTCTTACACCAAAATGTTCAAGCTTGTAGAGCAACAATGAATGTGGTACTTTATCAAATGCTTTTTCAAAGTCCAGGTATATCACATCGGTAGGTTGCATTTTATCTAGGGCTTTGGTCCATTTATCAACGCAGCATAAAAGGTTTGTAATTGTTGAATGCTTAGATATGAAACCGTGTTGTGAATCTGGTAGAACTTTGTTGGTAAGTAGGAAGTCAGTCAATTCTGTAGCTATGATTTTTTCTAGACATTTGCAAGGGTTGCAGGTCATGCTGATGGGTTTATAATTTTCCGCTATATGTCTGTCACCCTTCTTAAAAAGTGGAGTAACTGCTGCTTGTTTCCAAATTTCTGGAATTTTTCCTAAATTCAAACACTCCTGAAACAACCGAGAAAGGCAGTTGCTAATAGAGCCCTTGCACTTTTGTAGAAATATTGTCGGAAAGCCATCCGGGCCTGGACTGGAGTCAGACTTCAGTTCACTCAGGGCTTTGATTACTTTCACTTCTGTGAATTCTATGTTGTCTAAAGTGTTAGTTACTTTTGACGCGTTTGGTAAAGTTGGTGTGACGTTTGGGCCTGGACTGAATACTTTGTTAAATTGTACAGTGAATTGCTCCCCCATATCTTTAGGATCAGTTATCAATGCATTGTTGTCGTCTTTTATCGATATAGATGATACTTTAGAGTTGAGGCTTTTTGTTACATATTTAAAAAATTGCTTTGATGTGCCATTTGTTGCTATTCCATTTTCATATTTTTGTTGTGCTTCTGCAATTATTTGTTTTAGTTTATTACTTTGACTCCTATAATTCTGATAGTTTTCCACAGTTTTGTTGTTGACTTTCTTTTTTAACATTTTTTTTTCCTAAGTGATTTATTTCGGTTTATTAATTAAAAATTGTTCTGAAATTTAAAGCTAGTTTTGTCACTTTTCAAATGCAACATCCTGAATATCTTTAATTAGTGTGACGTAGAATTCATATTTTTTTGTAACACAAGCATACAGGTGAGTTATTTCCAGCCGTTGTGGAAATAATTGCTGTTTGAAAAGGGCTTTTATTGTTAAAACTAAACATAGACGCAAAAACCAATAATAATAATTGTAAACTACAGCAAATGTTCAAAATGTCAATTTTGATCTGTACACAAATTAATATGTTTCTAAAATAAAAATATCTATGTACCTACCTACCTACTTTCCTTAACACTTCAGGTGCATACCTATAAACCATGGAAGGCTTTGAAATAAAATAGGGATTACCTAGTTATTTTATTACAATTTGGAAAGTTCTTCAATTGTTTTAAAAAGTTGTAATATAAGGTTAATAGTAATACTTTACGCATTAAATTATAAAGAGCCTGCGAGGCAGACCCTTACCATTAAAAAGCAGTTTGACATCCATATATTATTAGGTAGGTATACGTAGTGACAGTGTACAAACGTCTATCTGAATCAATCTGGTCAAATAAGATATCAAACTAAAGGCTGTGAATTCCGTAATATTAACATCCAACTTTGGAAATACGTGGCAAAGTAATTTTAACTTTGAAGTATGCATAATAATAATAATAATAACCTTTTAGTCTGGCAGGTAGCAATTACTAAGTAGGTACATATGTATTTTAGGTATCTATTTTAATTAAGGTCTACCTCAGAGCATTTGTCAAATAGGATTTTGTATGGCGAGTCCCGGTCAAGCAAACAAAGGTGTATTATTACTTGCAGGCAAAACAGTGCATTAAATATTATATATTATAAATCCATACATTTGAGTGAGACATATATTATTCAAAACAAACTAGCAAGGTTTGTCTTGCTTATATTGTAAGGGTATTAAATACACATGATAATCTAAGCAATATTAATAAAATTAGAACAATATGAATAAAAATAGTTACCTTACCTTCATTAACATATCTACTCTAGCCAACAGCTGTGTATTTACTGAGAGTCTACAATATAATTTATCTCCAGGTTTAGCTACTAGTCTCTGTGCAAACTCCTTCTGAAACATAATAACTGCACATCTGAAGAACGGCCTATGTAACAGCAATTTGAAAACTAATGGTGAAGATATCTGGTAAGGTATATTTGCAACGCAAACATTAAAAAATGGTAATTCTGTTTTAAGTACATCACCAACAACTATCTGCAATTTAGACTGCAAATGTGTGCCCTGTACTCTCTTTTGTAACTCCGCAACAAGCCGCGTATCAATTTCACAAGCTATAACTTTTTTAGTTTGTTCTAATAGTCGAACAGTCATGTTACCAGTTCCAGGACCGACTTCAAGTACTGTATCTGTAGGCCTTAAAGCAGATTTTTCTATCATTGAGGTAATAATCATAGGGTTTTTAAGAATATGTTGACCAAAGTCCTTATTGAACATAATACCTAAAAATGAATTAAGCACTTTAGAGTATAGCGTCAAATAAACAAGAGAATAATATAGGACCTTGCTTGGCAACTTCATTGTGTATTCTGCTTTTTTTCTCAGCTTTGATTTTCGGCATTTTTGCTTAAACTTTTAGCAAAAGAAGTAAATATATTTCACGTTTTCTTTCAACTTTTTAATAAAAAAGTGAGGTTAGACAGCACGTTTTGTTTTGACAGTTATGTCCTTCGGAATTAGGGCTGTCCACCAGTTAGTACATTTATGGTATTTATTTAGGATTTTGAATGGAAATACAGTTTACTGTTATAACGTCTGTTCAATTACTGTACTTATTGTCGTGTTCTATAGAACCTGAGATAGATGTCGCGCAGGCAGAGAACGGAATATTTTCAGGGTGGTACTATGAGACAGGTCAGGAATAAAATTAAAATACATAATTTTTTTTCAGGCTTTAATGCTTTTAACTAGGTGGTTTAAGTTTCGTCATTTTAAAATTGCTATTGTTCAGCAAGCAGGGTATTTTTTTAACGCAGAAGCTATGTAAGAGCAATAAATACTAATTTGCGGTTAGAGTAAACAAAAAGTATGACGGAATTAACGATTTCAAATTGGCACCATGCATTTGTTCAAGCACAGCATAAAGAAAGGACCAGCAGGCGCTCTCAGCGTAAAAATGTAAGTGTGTCGACAGCATCCTGACGCCATTTTGTCCGTAAGCAGAGCAGCAGTCTCGCTGAATGGATTGTTGCGCGCTTTATTTCGTTTGCAATAATTGGTGCGTATACAAGTAGACGAAAACCGTACTTATTAACTTCAAAGGATTTCGTCGTTGCGACAGCGGCTGCTGGTCCTTTTTTATGCTGTGATTGCTGTGGTTATGGAGGACTTGAGGTTTAGTTCTCCATAGCTGAGATTCAAATACCATATTGACATGCAAGTATAGGACATAAGTAAAGAGGACTGTGACATAGGTTTATAGGAACTTTCTTTCTTATATTTAAGAAAGAAAACTCATTCTGAATTTTTTCGCAGTATTAATAAAACACCCTGTATATCCCTCCAAGGTTTGTGACGCATTTCCCGAATACCTCAGTATTCTGTTCTTTATATTAAAAGAATAATAGTTTACTAAGTTCTGATTCTATATACTGTGCTATAATTTATAATAGTATAGTCTTTAAAGGGAAGATAAATAAAATAATATGTAAAAATGTTAATATAATATATTGACCATTTATTTACATCGTTTTTATATCTAAATTTAAATATCATTACATATCAACGATAAGAAGAACTGCCTCTCTAATCGCTAAGAATACGTTTGCTTTGTACAAAACATTTCTAAAATATCTAGAAAACTACTTTTGATTTGTTTGTATAAAACTCTACCTTGTATAATATATAAATAATTTTAGATATTCATCCATACAGATCTTATAGGCCAAGTTGAGAAACTTTGTATAATATAATTATGTCCCCACCAAGTTACATTAATATGTGAAACATTTACAATATTTTCAGTTTTCCTTGTCGATCATGCAGTATACATTACTTGAAAAACAAAACTTAGTTTTATTGAAATTTCACGAGCGAAAATACTTTTGTATTTTAGGAATACTTATACTATACATTTGACAGAAGAAACTGCATATCTACCTACATTTTACATACATGTTTAGTTAAAATTCAATAAAATATTTTACTGGCATGGTAAATTTAATCACTACCTACTTTAAGGGTGTCAATCCCGGGATCCCGGAAAAAGAACATCTCTCGAAAAATCCGGGATCGATTAATAACTCGAAGTTTGCTAGAGTGTTAAACGTATTTTAATAAAAATTAATTTATTAAATAATAACTGATTTCTTTTTCATTTTCAAAGCAAATCTCAACAATTCTCAATTGGTTGTATGCCATTTAATAGCTACCCAGTCCGCAGAAGCACGTCAAGATGACGTCAGTATCTGGTGATTACTGGTCAATAGAAGTCAGTCAACCAAAAATCGATGACATTTTGACGTCAGTTAATTGCCGAATTTCTGACGTCATTTAATTTACGTCATATTGTCGACTTTACTTGGTGATATCTGGTGTGATATATTTTTTATTATTTCTACCCAAAAACTATAATAAGTTACACGACATTCTCTCTGCTGACGCAAAAAAAAATAATCGCCTCATAATCGTGCATTGGCTGCGCGCGCAGCCCATCTTGCCATCTGCAACGAGGATGAATAGGGTTGCCAGCTTATTAGGAACTCCCGGAACTCCTATCCACGCCATGCCTCATGTCTCATAGTTTTACTTTTTTTGATAATAATAATCAGTCGGTAAGGTAAAAGCAAAACAATAATAAATTTACACTGTGCTGACTGTCTAGGTAGTGTTGTGTTTGTACGTTGATTAGTGGTAGTACATACTTCAACCAACGAAACCAAAGCGAAGGTAAGTACCTACTATTAATTGGAGGGTATTGCTGCTGCATGACAAAGAATTTCTTGATTTCTAGTATTGTACTTATGTTAGTGAAGTTTTATAGACGAAATCTCTAATTTTTAGTGTATTTGTGCTCAATTTTCTAGTAAAATTTATCTTTTGTTTATTTTAGCATATCCTTATCGACATGCTGGATTTATAAATTACTTTAAACTTTATCACTTTCTTCACTTTAAGACTATTTTTAGGTTAACTTGATGGGAATTTTAGGTGGATTTACCACCTAAAGTACCCATAATAACGGGACATTTTAGATGACTTTAAGAAGCTGTTGGCCAACTTCTTAAAATTTCAATATTCATTTCAATTGCCAATAAAGTTCACCCTCGAGTTAACCCAAAAATGGCCCTAAAGTGCATAAAGTGATAAAGTTTAAAGTAGTTCATAAATCCAGCATGGCGATAAGGATATGCAAAAATAAACAAAAGATAAATTTTACTAGAAAATTAAGCACAAATACACTAAAAATTAGAGATTTCGTCCATAAAACTCCACTAACATAAGTACAATACTAGAAATCAAGAAATCCTTTGTCATGCAGCAGCAATACCCTGCAATTATTAGTAGGTACTTACTTTTGCTTTGGTTGCGTTGGTTGAAGCATGTACTTACCCCTAATAAACGCGTACACAATGTATTTAGTAGTTTCATGAAAGTGGATTACTGGTGAATACAAAATATTTTTAGACGTGAAAGTCACGTCATTTAAAAACGTAAAAATAACGTGAAATATTGACGTCATCGGTCTGTGACATTAGGAGGTAATTTTCACGTCATATTATCGTCGTATAGTCACGTCATATCTGGTAATAAGTCACCAGAATATGACGTCATTTTGACGTGCTCCTGCGGACTGGATATGTACCTAACTAGGCAGAACTAACCTGAAAGTAACACTTTTAGCACGTGTTAGGTACAATGTTTTTATGCGGGTAAAATTAATATTTTTTAAGATGTTGATATTTTCGTTGTTTAATGAGCAATGCTTTTTATAAAAAAATATTTTTATTTATTAAAGAATAGCTAGGCTTATTTGTGACATAGGTAAAACCCCATCCAGAAACACCCTGTATATATTTTTCTATTTCTATTTTCTTAATTCGTTTCGGTTTTATTAGATTTTTTTTTGTATATTTTAACATCGGAAATAAAAAATGTGTCGTTTTTAGTCTCGTTATTAGACATACCTAAGCTTAAAAACCCTTAGGGATTAACACTGCTGCTATACCTTGAATGTATGCTGTTTGGGAAACTCGGTCTCTGGCACACAGTGCCATTGCCATTATGGTGCAACGTAGTAGGCATGACTAAAACAATCAGACCACTAAAATATAACAAAGACGTCAAAACTTTCAAAAAGTTAGTAACATAAAGATCATTGGTGGTTTTCTTTGTTTTCCAGACTTAGTCCTCATAGTACACAAACTGCTTTAGTGCCTATTAACAAGTGTACTTACATGAAAGTTACATAAATATAAGTAAAATTTGCGAAAATAATTTTCAAATACAGAACAGTTTATTCTTAAATATAATTTTAAAATTAATTTTAAGTAGTAGATACCTATAATTCAGTAGCGGTTTCTTTACCCTTACCAAAAAAAAACTGAAAAGTGGCCATGTGGCATGAAGGAATTGTGTAGAGATGCATTAGCCAATGACACGGTCAACTTTCATTTACCTATATCAATTGCTTAATATTATTGGTGTTATTTGCCGATTTCTGTATCATTAGACATACTTTTTATTTTTTTATCCACTTATTGAAATAGGGCATGCCAGTGCGGATGTACCTATACGTACAAATGCACAAACCACAACGTATTTCGAGTTTTGTTGGAGAAGAATCAAAACCACCGCTCCTGGTATAATTGCACAAACAATTTTTTTTTGTCTAAAGACATTCATAACAAGTTATTATAAGTAACTATTATTATTTTTGTATAAATTATTTTCCGAACACTTTTATAAAATTATAAATTAAAATAGTAGTAGAATGCAGATGGTCAAGTTTGTAAATTTTGCGAACTTCTTCTCCTTATGGTGCGTACAGACTTAAACACACATGGACTGAGTCCGCATCATCATGCAAGAAAACACTAAACTGCTGGAACTTTGAAACTCATAAGGAATATTTTTAGTCTATATTTGAAAGGAAATATTAAAGATATTTGAACGCGGTTTGAAGCCTATTATTTGATATTAGGGTAGATTAACTATTTTTTTTTTAATTTATTGGCAGTTTTGGTTTGTATGAATTTTTATTCCACAATACAGGGTAGTAAATGAAACAGTGCAAATTTAACAAAATCTAACGGAAACGCCATTTCTTTCCCAAAATACTTTTTTTTTATTTCTGGGCTTAAGGAGAATTACTGGTTCAATTGAGAAAACAACTTTCGGGGTAGTTAAATGAACGTCCCGGTTTTACAGTGGGGAATTAGAGCTTAATCGGAAAATGACACTTTCGTATTTCATCATCCTGTATCTGTCAGCATTTATTCGAAAAAAGTGGTTTCAACCTATGGCTAGTTCCAAATTCTCGGCTTTTTTTGTGTTTTAAAAAGACTTTATACACGGGGAAAAAAAGTATACTTTCAATATTCTAATAATAAAGTTCTTATTTTTCCAGTATCAGCTTTTCTTCTTGTGTCTCACTTTGCATGACTCCCATATTATTTACAGCTCCTTTGTTTACAATTTTTGGGTGAATGGTACTCACCCATCAAGAGATTGTGGCACGGTAGCATATTTAAAATTCCACCAGTGGCGTTTGTAGTTATAAAGAAAAATGTACCTACCTAATTTTACAAAAAAAGGTATTGGGCATAACTTTCACTGTAAAATAATATCATAATCTTATTCGGCGTTACCAAAAACACCCCAATTACGAACTTTAAAAGTATATTGTACAGGGTGTTTACGGTATAAGAAAATAAACTTTTCACTTTTTAGAGTACAAATTTGTGCCAACATCGAAGTAATATGAAATATCACTCAAACTTTAAAGTAGTTTTTAATGGTTATACGGCATTTCTTTGTCATGAGCAACTTACGATCTAAAGGTAAATTTGAGGAAATCTAATAATATATCGGCCCTGTAAAAAGTGAAACGTTTATTTTCTTATAACGTGAATACCCTGTGCAGGGTGTCCATTTTTCAATGTAATTGCTAGTAATATTAACTAACGATAAATATTTATTGATATACCTTGCAATTACATCAAGAAATGGGCAGCCTGTACACTATACTTTTGAAATTCTGTGTTGGGGTGTTTTTGGTAACCCCGAATAAAATTATGATATTGTTTTACAGTTAAAATTATGCCTAATATCTTTTTTTCCAAAATTAGGTACCATCTTGTTCATAACCACGAATGTCACTGGTGGAATGTGAAATATTCTAGCGTGCCACAATCCTCTCATGGGTAAGTAAGTATCTTCCACTCAAACTTTTTCAAAATCGCATGGTTAATGAAGGAGGTATATATTATGGGAGTCATGAAAAGTAAGACATATACTGTATAGAGTTGTTACTTTTTTGGTTACTTTATTTAATTTAGAAGTATTAATTTGTTTTATAAAAACATACTTTGAATTAAAACTATTTTTTGATTATGTCGGGTTTGTTCAGGCAAAGTGATTTTCTGGCACCTAGCTAGAATTTATCGTTTATTCGATATTTTTCACCAAAACGATATCTTACCTTTATAAAAAAATTACAATTGGTCATAAATAGAAACATAAAACGAAACTCGATCTTATAGATGAAAAACATATAAGTTGCGCATGAAAATAAAAATCTTCATCTAATTATTTCAAAAAAATATATAGTTAAGCTAGTCTTGCTTAGTCCTAATATTAAAATGATAATTAAAAAAATAAGTGACGTCTATGCTTTCAATAATGTGCGTGGCGTAGGCCTCGCACAATCAATCAAATTCTTAAGCAAAAACGAAAATATTAAATTTTAATTGATTTGAAGTATTTTTCAAATATAAACATTGCCTATAATAAAATATTAATAATTATTTTTGTCGTAATTCTTTTGAAACAATTGGAAATAATACACGCGCTTAAAAATAATACATAGAGTGCGTAGCCGTAGGCCTCGCACAGTGACGCCAAATACTTAGAAGTAGGCCACGCATCAAAATGACAAACCTTACTAAAAACTCGATTGTTTTCAAATCATTATTAAATTAATGGCGGATTTATACAGCCAAACCAAATAACATAAAAGCCAGAAATAACATTAGAAATAAGGCATTAAATTAGCGAGTTTAGTTACCATTTATACAGCAAACAAAATAAAAATGAAATAAGGACTGTCGGCAAATCTACTGTAGGCATTTTGGCAAATTTTAGTAGTATAAATTCAAGTAAATAAATGCACCACAAAATGCTGAAAATCAAATCAGATCGGACATGGGCAGTTCCATTTTCGCATAAAAATAAAGTAAAAGTTAAAAGAAAGAAAACACGAAAAAAGTCAAGAATTTGGAACTAACAATAAGTTTTTCGAATAATTGCGATTGTGATGATAAAATACGAAAGTGTCGTTTTCCGATTAAATTGTAATTATTGTAAAACTAAGACGTTCATTCAACAACGCCGAAAGTTGTTTCATATTTGAACCAGTGATTCTTTTAAAACTAAAGAATAAAAAAAAGTACCTAGCTGAGAAAAAAAAAGGCGTCACCGTAAAATTTTGCTAAATTTTTTCATTTACCACCCTATATTGTAAAATTAAAATGCAGACAAACCAAAACTAATCAATCTGCACTGAGACCAAATAGTAAGCCGTAAAATGCTTCAAACCGCGTTCAAATATCTTTAATATTTCCTGAGATATCTAATTTCAAATATAGACTGAAAATTTTCCTTATGGGTTTCTCTCATTTAAGGTCGCCATTTATTGTCCTAAGAATATTTGTAGTTTCCTTTAAGTTTTTTATGATAGGTAATTAGAACTATAAAGAGCCAAGGAGACTTAGCTTAGGTCTAACATATAAGAAAATTTAATTTAATTTTTTCTGATTTATGGTAATTTTTAAAAGCATAAAAATGTCAAGTTGCCCCATACACTATTATCCCTTCATCACAACTAAAATAATAAATTTAATTAAAAAATGTTTACAAAAGTTTTTTACAAATTTGTTGATTAATACACTTTTAAATATTAGGTTAAATGCTTACTTAACTTAGGAAGGACGTGTTAGTTCACTTGCTGCATTTGATTAGAGCACGTGTCATCAGCATTTTAAGTTTAACAATAAACAATAAGCAAAGCGATTACTAAAAGTGCGTACGTTTATTGGACGTCAGGTACGTCACGTTAATTAAGCATATATGCACTTTCTTTTTTTATCACTAACTTCACAGAAATGTACAAATGTGTAAATTGTTGGTTATGGTCCAAAAATAGAAAAAAATTTAATTAGTTTAAATATGATTTAGAATTGATTTAGTACAATAAAATTATCAGGTTCATCACAGTCAGCTGCGTCACCGTGTGCCGAACTTAAGAATCGGGTACAAGATATTGCAATTTTCAGGTATGGCACTCCACAAGAAGAAAGAGCTAAACGCCATCGAGATAGGCTAGAGCATAACCCAAAAAAAATATGATTATTTAAAAAACAGATAGAATTATCCAGTGAGTAACATAATGTCAAGTTCGTCACAGTTGAAATATTTACCATTTTTCGTTAAAAATTACTAAGCATGTATTAGTGTAAACTCTGAACTGCCTAAAACTTTTAATATTATCTCATCCTGAAAATAAATTATATGAACCATCAAACTGTACCCATAACTGCATTGTCGTGACGAACCTGATGACTATTTTTAAACAAAATGCCTAAAAATGTAGGAAAAAATTAAATAGTTGAACTGACCTTCTTATAAAATTAAAAATACCTATTTTTGGAATGACATTATTTGATTCTCGTGGGGGCACCTATATCATTATTAAAAAAACCGTATTTTTAATTTCTATTTGGTCAGTTTAAATGCGATAGACCCTGGTGCGTTTCAAAGTTCTAATAGTTTAGATACCATTGAGCGTTAGATTAAAAATCCTTTTTCTTTAAGAAACCAATTTCTAGACATCTTTAGGTACGTTTTTACATTTCCCTTGGCAGTTGTAGGAAAAATACCAGATACAACTCGAGCATGAAATGTGTTTAAATAAGTTATATATATTTAAACAGTTTTAGTAATCAGTATATTAGATTATATTTATTATAATATCCATGAGTTCACTGGCTTAATTTGACCACCTTAATTAAACTACCAACAGTAACTATGGTACAAGAATTTTAACAACAAAGTTACAACCAATTGGGCCCCAAACAATTTTCTAAAATATTTACAGCATCGTACCTTTCCATATCGGTAAATATCTGTTTTAATTCGGTTAAGGCATTACTGTTCCTATTTCTAGCTTCCCATAAATCTAATATACAATCGGTAGGTAAAGGTTTAGTTGCAAAAAAGTTTATATATCTATCGACATTTAAAGCGTGAGCTAACATCCTCCAATCGTTACCTCGTTGCGTTGGAGGATCTAAACAATGACACAATTGTTTTCTAACTTGTTTGGTTAGTCTAAAAGTAAAATCGTCACAAGTTGACACTCCTCGATCAGTCACTACAAGATTTTTGGCTGATTTTGGCGTACCGTCGTCAAACAGTAAGTTTTTGGCACTTTTATAGTCTGAAGATTTTTTCGAATCGTTGGATCGACTTGTTTCACTGTGAATTGTTATTTTTGGCACTAATTCGTTGCTGTATTTCGCTGAAGAAATGGTTTTGGTATCACTCCTGTCATCTCTACATGTTATATCAAAGAGTTGCTGATAGTCAAACCCTTTCTGGTTTACACGTAGCTTGAAATTTAGATTTCTGCTGACTTCATACGATTCTAGGGTAAAACTGCAATGCAAGCTGTTGCTGTTAGCTTGCCATACATGTGCAAAAGGAACCTCTTGAAAGTTTGATCCAGGTTTTGCCTGCCAACCTTCACTTATTGATTCCAGGTTGAGGCATAAAGCGTTACCGCCATCTTGGAAGGTTATGGAACGAGGCTCGTCCAGCAAATATCCACCAAGGCGTTTCTCTTGACCAAAAACAGTTTCCATGGAACTTTCAGTATCTTCGAGTATATAAACTCGAACGCAATAGTCTACAGTAGTTTGAAAACAGAGTTTTGGTGCAAAAACCGACAACTTCAGCCTTTTAATTGCGTTACCGCTTATTGATCTGCCCACCATGACAAATCTGGAAAGACATTCGGTAACTAAATATGCCGAGTCGTTATCTAACTGGCAAAATACATTAGTGTTAATCGTTTCTTGATTTAATGTTACAGCATTTTGCCACTGCGAATCGCTGCAGTCGCTCTGTAGGATCGAAATAGACCAGTTTCTCGATAGCTCAGCACAATGTGGAACTTTGAGAACAACGGCCTTGTTTAGGGAAACATTAGGTCCGCAGGAAACGACGGGACTTAGCTGAGTCAAGTGTTCAGCTAACTTAGGCCGAAAACAGTCTTCATTGAGTATTGACAGAAAAATTTCTTGCTTTCTACTTCTGGATACAGCACCTTCTGGAACCAGAAGGTTGACGCCTGATTCAGGAAGTGTGAGAAAGGCACCCGTGTGGGTTACTGTGGCGCTGGTGTAATTTCCACTGGTTGTAGGGGTAACAGCGTATGCGGCGGGTAGTGCAGAGAGGGGTAGGGTTACTTGTTCGGTTGCTACATCGTATGTGGAGTCAGCTGAAAAGGATGATAAATTTGAGAACAAAGTATTGTAGAGGGGGGTAGAATACTTACAATTGTTCGTACAGCCACTCATCTGACTCCTTTTGCCGCTAGATGACTCTAGTGTCGAACTGGTGGCCGGCGACATCTGAATATCTGACGCAGAGGCCAGGTGCGGGACGTCATAGTGGTGCTCCGACACGGACCTGGTAACCGACGTGGCCGGCGTGGTGTACGGGTACTCGTAGCAAGCTGGTACCGTCTGAGTTAGGTCCGGCTGCAGGCTCAGAGACTTCTTGTCCTGCTCAGGAAAAAATTCTGGATGGTAGTCTGGAAATGTGATGAAAATATGTGGTTTTGTCTGTTTCTTTTTCGTGTTTTATTTTTAAATATTGTGAGGATAGCAATGGATTTTTGGTGTCTTTGATAAATATTCTTGTATAGAAATATACAGAGTGGTCCTTAAGTACGTTCAAGTATTTTAGGGAGTGGTTCCCTAGGACTTTCTAAGAAAAAAAAGTTCCTATAAACCTATGTCAGCAAATTCCCCAATTTTAAGATAAAACCTCTTAAAGAAAAACGATTTTTGATAATATTTTAAAAACCTTTAAATATTAATTTTTTGAAATTTGGTACAACTAAAAAGTAATTAAAGTGATACATTTTAAGACTATTAAAAACTTTTTGATTTTGCCATGGGCGTAAATACGAGTAAGCATGTTGGATTTTTATAGAGAATCAATGTTACGCCACTGTTTTTTTTTTTTTATTATTTTAGAACTTCTTAGATACTAACTACTAAAAGTGTATAAAAAATGTATCTTCTCTTTTTTTGATAGGATGAGCTGTTTTAAAGAAAAAAATAAAATTATGTTTTGTTGTACGCCACTCCACCATTTCTAGTATTTACTTCTTCTTAAACTTTTAAAGTACTGCTAGGACTTATTTGCTTTTTCTATCTTTTGTTAAGAAATGTTTATTACGGCTGTTTAATTGTAACCTAGTGTTTTTTTTTTTATTTACTGTTTATGAACATACAAACAACGTCAATACGTTGTATTGTGACATTTTCTTATTATAAACTATTTTTATACAGAACTTAAAAAGTAATAAAGGGACCAAATAACGAAAATTAAATTAAAAATTAAAATACATGCTTCTATTCTTCTTTCCACAATACGATTTCTTAGATGATCGATGTTCTTAATTGGTGTAGAGCAAACTAACGTTTTTAAACGTCCCTACAAAAAATAATCTAAGGGATTTAATTCTGGCGACCTAGGCAGCCACAGATGATTTGGTTCCACAGCTCCGAGATCAATCCTATTCCCCATCCAAAAATTCTCGAGCAATCAAGCTAAAATGAGCTGGAGCCCCCGTAAAACATAAATGATTTCTAACTATGATTGGAACATCTTCAACTAATACAGGTAGGTTGTAGTGCTCGTGTTCGATAAAATAGCAATACGTATTTCCGTCTTGAAGGAAGAAAAAAGGCCCTATAAGAAAGTCACCAATAATACCTGCCCAAACGTTAAATGAAAATTGATGCTGATGGTGAACTTCTATTACAGCATGAGGATTGTATTCAGCCAAAGATATTGTTCAGCCCATAGATGATTATTATGAAAAATTTGAATCACATACGGGGAAAGTTGGCGTCGTCAGTAAAGAGAATCAAGTTTAAAAACTCAGGATTTTCTAAATCAAAAAACGTGTCCATATTTCTCTAAGAGACCTGAATATAATATATTCAACCAAAAGAACCAACACAAAGTCCCGGTCTTAAATAATTTAATATTTAAAAATAATCGGTAACATGTTTCGCCTTTAAGGCATCATCAGACCTAAAAAGATGTCAATTATCACGCATATAAGTGAGCGAATCTTACTAGTAAACCTACCTGATACACCAAAAAATACACATAAAAATGTCAAAATATAAAAAAATGATAAACGTTACAATCACATCATTACATAACCGTCAGAACTTAAACTAAAAATTGTATATAAACAAACGGTTACAACAACAAACTAAAAGTGTAAGGTCCGTTAAATAAGTACTAGGCATAGTGAGCGGGGGAGATGCAGTCACCTAGAGAATAAACTCAGCCCAAAATATAACAGCCATTAACACAAAGTACGAGCGTACCAGAGTACTAGCATCAAAGACGTCAATGTTGTCAATCGATAAAATTGGAGGAGAAAATTTATAAGGTTAAATGCTGGTTACTAGCAGTCAGCTGTTAGTAATTTAAGTTGATAAAAATGAAATAAGGCTCGAAATTAAAGACCTCATTAACGCAGGTAAGGACGGGGCTCTTTTTAGCTTTCGTTATTTCTAGTTTTACTCTTGTGACATTCATGCAAAACATTAACATTTTCAGATGGCGAGAACTGGTGTCTTGATTCAAGTAGATGGTTCGCAAAAGCAGACTTAGTGTTGGTTATATCAGTATTCTGGTATTTATTAAATAAGCTAAGATGTTCATGAACTCTGCTGGCGATTCTCCTGCCCGATTGGTCGACATACAATCTCCGCAATGTAGCGAATAAACTCCTGATTTTGAAAGGGGGTCCACTTTATCTTTAGTGTCGATTAAATGCCGCCTAAGAGTGTCACAGGTCCTGAAAGCTACTGCGATGTTGTGAGGTTTAAAAAATTTTGCTAGTTATGAGGAAATGTTACCGAAATAAGTTAAAGCTCTATAATTTTTGTGATCCTGAGTATTAGCATGTATGATTTGTTTAAAGGTTTGAGACAATGATGTATCGTGAATAATAGATGTGTTTTGGACTTCCATTGTCATTATTTATTAATATCACAACGTTTCAACTGGTGAGTATCTCCAGTCGTCTTCCATTCGTCGTCCATTATTCACCTGAAGACGACTGGAGATACTCATCAGTTGAAACGTTGTGATATTAATAAATAATGACAATGGAAGTCCAAAACACATCTGTCATTCAGCATATATGATATTATAGGTTAGTTTATATTTGTTTACAAACTTATAATAAAGTTTATTGATTAATGTCAAAGGATATCCATTATTTCTGGCAATCAGTTTTATTATATTGAATTCTTTAGTGAACGCGTTTCTAGACAAAGGTAACTTAAACAGTCTGTAGAAAAGAGAATTGAAGGTGGCAAACTTATGAGAAAAGGGAGAATTTGAATTGAACTGAATAATGTTATCTGTAAATGAAGGTTTTCTATATACTTCAAAGTTAATTCTATTGTTATTTCTTATCCGGAGTAAATAAAGGAAAGGTAATTGTCCATTATTTTCGATCTCAAGTGTAAATTCAATATCTTGATGTAAATTATTAACGAAACTGAGGAAATCTTTCAGTTCTGGTCACTTCAGGATTTTCTGCTGCTTTTTGAAGCGTCCATTGGGAAAAATTTACTCGCTTGGGAAAATCATCAGGTAATAATACTTCTACCCTCTGTATGTGGTATGGGTACAATTGCTGATCTTTTAAAATTCTTAAAACCGTTTGGTGACTTACGTGAAGTGTTTTACCAATTTTTCTGGTACTTGACTCTAGATGAATGGTTATTCCCCTAAGCACAACGTTCTCTAGTTCAGGAGTTCTCATTATCCGAGGCTTTCCAGAAATATCGGCATATTTTGCAAAACTTCTCGTGTCTTGAAGGCGCTGAGGAATATTTGAAAATGTTTTGGAACAAGGAATTTGTCGACGAGGATATTTATCCTCATAAGTTGTCGACGAGGGTGTTTATCCTCATAAATACGACGCGGTTCTACTGCATTGCCATTAGCCAAGTCATATCAAAATATATGTCTGCCATTTCCATATTTGTATATTCAGGCATTGCAAACAATTTAATTGTTATTTTTAAGAAATTTCAATTCAGAATATTTAGAAAGTACTGTTAAATAAAAAATATTTAAGTGCAGCTACAAACGGTCAAAAATCAATTACGTTTTATTTACTAAAACACTAAAACTTCGTTTGTTTTAAAGTGTTAAAGTTCAGACTTCTTAATTAATAAAAGACAAATCAAATTAACTAAGGAAAGTTTTCACTGTTTGACTAATTATTTAAACTAGAGCGGTAATAAATATTTTAAGTTTATAAAAACTTTTAATGCACTTCAGTCATTAAACAAAAGATAGAAAAAGCAAATAAGTCCTAGCAGTACAAAATTTAAGAAAGAGTAAATACTAGAAATGGTGGAGCGGCGTGAAACCAAACATAATTTTATTTTTTTCTCGAAAACAGCTCATCCTATAAAATCCAACATGCTTACCCGTATCTACGTCCATAGCAAAATCAAAAAGTTTTAAATAGTTCTAAAATGTTTTAGTTTTAGCAAATATATAGCACGGATATCTCTGACCAGTATGGTCAAGTTCTCAAATTCAACTTCACTATTGAAGTTAATAGGGTAAGTCATATTAGAAAGCGTTTCTTTATAGACCATAATATACTGAATTTTTCACTTTTTCACGGATACTTCACTATTACTTCGACTTGGCGTTCCCACTCTGCTCGTCTAAAGTAACAAAAACATCGAACCATTGGGTCAATAATGAAATTAAAAACTATTCTAATTATATAAAAGATTTGCACGTTTGATATATAACTTTCAAGTAATTTATGAGCACTACAAAAGCGAAAGGAAGCAGTATCGTCAGTATATATCTAACTACAAAAAAAACACAAATGAAAACCGAATCCTAAATTCCTTCGTAGGCTGTGTTAAACCAACACTCTAACAAAAAAAGCTCACCGTCCCTAACATTACTAAAAACAACCACTGGTCAAATTATTTACAACCCAATTGTAATTTCACGGACTTTTCTTGAACAGTTTACTCTTTCTGTAACATCACAGCAGAATAGTGCTGCTCCAAAAGATAAAACATGCCACGATACAATATTCTTGTACCCTACATCTGAACAGGAAATCTGTAACATAATAATGAGTCTTCCAAATGAGCTTGCTTCAGGACTAGATGAAATTCCTAATTCCTATCTGTATACTCAAATTTGTTGCTGCCAACATATGCAAATCCTTAAAAAACGTAATTGACTGTTGTTTCCGAACTGGGGTACTTCTCAACCCACTAAAGAAGGCTAAGGGGGTGCCCATTTTCAAAAAGGGGGATGCTCACTCATTTACCAATTACAGGCCTGTGTTACTGCTTCCAGCGGTTTCGAAGGTATTTGAGAGGTTAATCTACACCAGACATATGAGCTTCATCCAGAGGCACAAACTATTGGTGCATTGTCAATTTGGCTTCCGGCCTACATGCTCCATATAATTAGCCATCTACAGAACAATTGAATTTATTTAACCCGAGGATAACATATTAATACTGTCCAAGGGAAAATATTGAAATCAAGGGGTGCATATGTATTTTTAGATCGACTAACTTAATGAGGACAATTCTTCCTGGCTGATGGGGGCGTCATTTGACAGGATATTGGGAACACTAATCAGTGTCTTCCTGTACATTGTTACCGCTCTATTCAACCCAAATTGCGACATTTTGAATAATTGTTTGCAAATACTTTACCGGTATTATTCTGATAATTGAAAACAAACCCTATCGGCTGAGTGTTTATTTTAAAAGTTAATTAATTTACTACAAATCGTTGAAATGTTTTAAATAATGGACATAATATCAGTGGTACCTTTTAATTTAGTTAAAAGTTTATTTATTTGTTATGTGAATTTGTAGTATATTATGGTTTGCTAAAATCGGTGCACTTATTACAATTATTTATATTAAAAAAAAACTCCACTGGGGAAAGCCAAAGTTATAAGTACACGGTGATGATTTATATTGTCCCTCCTCTTAACTTTTTTGTTTTATTTAAAGGGAGACCCTATATATTGGCAATTTCTTAGAATCTCCTAAAAATTCTGATAATTTTTCATATAACATGCCCTATACCTAAATGTAACAGTTTTTGAAATATTCGTATTTTAACTAAGCGGCTATATTCAAAAATAAATAGTCTAGATTTTAGTTCTAGATAATCTAGGTGTCTTAAGATATATTAATTACCTCTTTCTAACCCCAATAGAAATAATTTTGGACTTTAATTTCTGAGAATAATATGGATATTTGTTAGATCTTTAAATATTCTAATATAACTTATAACAAAAGCAATCTAGCAAACGATTTAATATTACGAAATAAATATCTTCAAAGAAGGTGTTCAAAATGACCAGGCAGTTGTTGCACGGCTGCCATGAGTTAATGATGCAGAGGCTCAAGAGATACGGTTTTCGAGGTGCCTGTGCAACACTAATGAGGTCTTACCTGTCGGAGAGGGAACAACTGGTGTGTATTTCGGACAGGGGGCAGCAGTTCTTCTCCGAGTCACGTCAAATTGAGCAAAGAGTTCCCCAAAGCTTAATCTTAGGGCCTATTTTATTTCTCCTCTACATAAATAGCCTCAGTGACGGGATCTATGCTAAGGTGATCTGTTAATACGCTGATGATACCACAATTTTACTTTCCAGGACAACACTCCCTCAGCTCGCGAGTGACAGTTCTGCTGCGGCAGAGGAAATGAGACATTGGTGTCAGGAGAACAGCCTTAAATTGAATGCCAACAAAACAGGCCTCTTAATTTTCAGCAAGTTCAATAACGCGGATGAATCCGCATATGTTGCTCTGAATGGAAAATCAATTGTAGAGTCTACCGACATTAAGTTTTTGGGAGTTCACCTTGATCGTTGAAGTCCAGAATAAATAGCCTCTGTAGTCTGTTGAGGAGATTGAAAGACCAACTGTTCATTCACACAATACGACTTTTCTATTTTGCGAACATCTAATCAATCATAACCTATAGTATTCTCTTCTGGGGCTCTTCGAGGCATGCTCAGAACATATTCAGGGCCCAGTTATTCGATTCATCTTTGGACTTCATCCCAATGAGATCATGTAGGCCCTACTTTTCAAAGTTAGGAGTTCGCACCGTACCCTAACTTTACTTCCTCTCACTGGTGAACTTTGTAAAAAAAAATCATGAACTCTTTAAAACCAATGACTCCAATCAGTCTAATATGTCAATGCTAACCAGAAGCAGGAACGCCCTCAGTATTCCTTCTCACAAATCAACTTATTTCGAGAATGGCCCGAAGTATAGAGCCATCAAGGCATACAACATGCTGCTACATGACTTGAGGCAAATACAGAGCCTGCACAGCTTTAATAAAGCAGTCAAATTATTTCTGTTAGAAAAATGTTATTACTGTTCTAAATTTAATTTTTAATAATTATATAGTTTTTACACGTTTATTAGTCTATTAGTATTGTCTCATTATTTACACTACATGTTTTATTTATATTTGGCTTTAGATATTTAGATATTGTAAAAATTCAAAGCATCTCCACTTTAGCCCAAAGTTATAGTTTAGTCTAGCTACCCCTGGTGGCACCTTTTTTGTTTGCTTTATCATATTGTATATAATTTTGATGGCAAATAAAGAATAGTATTATAAATTTCAAAAATTAATATTTAAAGGTGTCGTGTTTGCTTTAAAGAATATTAACACCCTGTATCTTATAATTGGGACATTTGCGGACATAGGTATATACGGACTTTTTTTCTTAGAATGTCCTAGGGAACCACCCTCTTAAATACTTGAACGTATACTCCATTCCACAATAATTGTTGATTTCCAGACCGCAATAAAATTTAAACCCAGCCATAAATAAGTGCCTTTTAAAAGGGCACATGTCCTGATTACCTACTAATTTCAATAGTTAAGGTTAGCTATTTTCAACAAAACAACAAATGTAAAATAATAGGTAAGTATCTTTATTTTAATCATGTAATTAAATAGCTATTAATATTTATACAAGAATACTAATCTACAATATTATAATATCATCTATGCCTAAACTAATTATTAAGGGCCTTACGTTACTATTAATTATGTTATTGTATTGGTATATTAGGTAGGTTAATGGCAAATTGCAGGTGTTCAATATAAAGCAGAGTCTTTTTATCTTAGTTCATCAGTCGTTTGGTGTTTGTCAAGCTGTGCGTTAAAGGTATTTTTGTGTGTGTTATCGAGCATCCAAAATATGTCAGAACTGTGCGAAACTTCAGATAATATTGCTTCCGGAAGTTATGGTGTAACGAAGAAAAAACATTTATTACTTGATGCCAAAAACATCATAAAGAACGTTTACTGTACCCTTTTAGAAAAAGGATATGACCGGAGTGCAAGTTTTAGTGAAACGAGTATTTTGACAAAAGTTGCATTAACGACAGTAAAAGATATAGTGACCA
This sequence comes from Polydrusus tereticollis, assembly GCA_963920685.1. Lineage (NCBI taxonomy): Eukaryota > Metazoa > Arthropoda > Insecta > Coleoptera > Curculionidae > Polydrusus > Polydrusus tereticollis. The sequence goes on along the minus strand of OY987327.1, from coordinate 182,733,329 downwards.
ACCCCATCCAGCCAAGGAAAAAACGGTGTGACAGCGGAATATTGAGAAGCATCGAAAAAGCTGATAAAGACTTGATTTGGAGGAAAATTTATGACATGTACAGTAAACAAATAGTCCCAACAATAGATACGCTAAAAAAAGGTACTTACAGCAGACGAAACCGACATTTCATGTGGCAGGACAAGCCTTTGGAGAATAGTAAAAGCAATGGGTTTTAAATATTGTACCATTAACAAACGACAAGTATGGCGTAGAGATTATTTGAATCTTATCAGACAATATAGGGAAGAAAATCGTTCAATAATATACTTGGACGAAACTTGGTTTGATACCCACGACACTCCTAAAAAAGGGTTGGAGCGATTCAACAATCAGATGTCAAACTAAAGCTCCCTCAAACAAAGGACAAAGAATTACGATATTATATGCAGGTTCAGAAAATGGATTTATTCCGAAGGCTCTGCGAAGAAAATAATTGCCAATTCATCTTTGGATTACCATCAAGACACGGATGCTACATTGTTTGAAGATTGCTTTCAGAATCGTCTGCTTCCGAATGTGCCCAAAAA